>JANHGN010012626.1:0-49028 GCA_024605025.1 Megaceryle maxima
CCTGGGGCCGGAGCCGCTGCGGGAGCTGCGGCGGCCCCGGCGGCGGCGGCGGCCGCCGCGGCTCCTCCTCCTCCTCCGCCTCCTCCACGGCCGCCGCCGCCGCCGCGGGGCCCTAAAGCCGCCCGGCTCAAGAGGATGGTGCGGCTGGCGGCCGAGCTGCTGCTGCTGCTGGGGCTCCTCCTGCTCACCTTGCACATCACCGTGCTGCGAGGCGGCGGCGAGCCCCACGCCGCCACGGGCGCCGGCAACCACAGCCAGCGGCAGGTGAGTGCCGCCCCCACCTTACTCCCTTACTCCCTCCGCGGCCAAGCGCGAGGTAGCGGCCGTTAGTCGCGCGCGGCCAACGGTCACCACCTGCCTCCCCTGAGGGCTGTGGCGCGGCGGGGCCGCCCGAACGGGGCGGGTTGGTCCGCGCTTACGGGAGCCGACACACCTGCCTCGGCCGCGACCTCCCTCCTCTTACCCCGAGTCCGCAGCACCGACAGGCGCTGCCGCCAGGTAGTCACCCGCTCGAGAACTTCCCTTGCGTGGCTGGTGCTCGGCGGTGTTTTTTTCCTCGCCCCCCCGGTTTTACACTCCTTCAGGGGACAAAGGTGGGAAGAGGCAGAGCCGTGCCCGCGTGCCCGGCACCACGGTTTGACACCCTGCACGGGTGGCTCCTGTGCACGTTAGCTGTGCGTCGCGGGTGGGTCTCAGCAGACGACGGCCATCTCACCTGGAGAGCACGCATGGGGTTAGGGAAGGGATGGAGGCAAGCCCGACATTGTGTCCCATCCAGGGCCTCCTTTGTAAGAAGTTCCCCAAGGTGAGGGGAGACCAAATAGATATATGGTGTTGGGGGATACAGGAATAAAATGCGGAGTTTTCCTTGGAAAGTGTCGAGACAGGTAGATGCTCAATCCTAAAATAGCCAAGAAATTTAGGATGATAGGTGCTTGTGACCATAAAAGACAGGTCTCGTGACCCAGCCAGTCTACTCCAGTTTTCTGATCCCATGAAACTAATGATGAATTATGTCCAGCAGAGGTAAAGTGCTTTTTTGTTCTGTTGCCTTACTTTTTGCAGGTGGTTCTTTCTTATTCAGTATCATGTGTTGCTATTCATTTAAAATGGTTGGAGACAGTGATAAAAGCTGCAGAATTATCAAAATCCCCAGGCAAAGTTTTTCAATCTCTGGTCAGCTGCATGTGCCTTCACCAAATTTTTTCCTCTGTATCCAAGTGTTAAAAGAAAAAAAAAGTACTCAATCATGCAAAAAACTGACAGAAAATGTATCATTATTACCATAAATTTATGTAAACCCCTTTATCATGTCAGAAAGAATCATAGTACCAGCAGAGCACATTTCTGTAAAGGTGAGGAAAAATATGGAGAGTGCAGGCCATAAAGATCATTCTGTTTGCATGGGATTGCCGGCTGGTGGTCCACAAAGTGAAACCACTAGCAATGGGAGGGAGCATAGACCTACAGACTCAATATCCCAGTCACAAACTGGAATAAGGTCATCTTAACTCAGAAAACCTTCTGTTGAACTTGGTGGGAGTCCTGCTTGGGAGTACTTGGCCACATGCTTTGGGTGAGGCTCCATGATGCTCTCTCTTTGAGCTGCAGTTTTATCACTGGCTTGACATTCCAGGATGTTTTGTTTTAATATCTTCAAGATTTCTGGTAATAATGTTTTATAAATTATGCTTTTTTTCCTCATGGGCACTTGAAACGTCTTTTAAAATGATGTTCTTTGGAAAAGTAAATTTGGAGCAGTTTTTTATGAGGTGTTTGCTATCATTAGAATAACCCTGAATTTGCCTTTTCTTGACAGGCTTATAACATAATGAGGGAAACATCTGGGCAAGTGGGAACTCTGGGTGATGCCATTTCTCCGAGGAGCTCTTTTGAGAGCACTTTTGTAAGGTTAGGGTCAAGCAAGAGGAAAATCATCTTCAAATAATTATCCTAGAGTATTATCATTGTAGTTGGCTGTTTTGTGAAAATCTGTTGATTTTTGTCATCAAGAATTTTTTCTGTCTAGTGATTTTTTTACAGATAAGTTTACAAAACTCTGTGCCTTTAAGCATCATGATAGCTTTAGCAGTTCATATTTTCATCATGTTTTGCCACTGTAGAATTGAAACCTTTATATACTTCCCAACTGAATTGATTCTGCAGTTATGTATTTGAGAGAGTGTGTCTGTACAAGACATTATGGGAGGAAAGTATATTGATCAGAACAATCAGTTAAACAGATGGAAGTCTATCTTTTTTTTTTTTGTTTTGTTTTATAACTTCCATGGATTCTATTGCTAGCTGGAAAGTACTGTAACCTGCTTTAGAAAATTGTACCCTGACAGTCAGGCACTTCTATTCAGAGTATCACAATACAGCTCTCAATGGCAAGTTTGCTCCAGGATTTTCAAATTTTGACATTTCTTGGGCTGTTATCATGGCACATACTGAAGTGAAATGCAAAATCCCACTGCCTTGTGTTCCCAGGTACAGCAAAACAGCACGAACCCGGATTTGTTGGTATGAGCAAACAGAAATCTCTCAGGTTGCTACTGCTTACACTGAAAAAAGCCCTATTGTTTCTTCTTGTCTTGGTAGGTCTATGGAGGGAAAAGATGGTGAGAAGTGATTAGGTCAGTGTTTCATTTGATGAGATTTCATTTGACAAAGTCTGTTGTGCGCATTGTGGCAAATCCAGGAAAGAGTAATCTTTGCAGCAACTTGTTTATAGATGGATTTTGACAAGGTAAATTTGTATAAAAAACAAACTGGCTATTATCAAATGCAGGTGGTATTTTAAGACTTAGGCCATCTGTTTGATCAAATAAAGTGGTCAGAATTTGGTCCTGTGTGTGTCTGAAAGAAAATCTGCAATGTTAGTCTTAACACACACCCAAAAAATAATAAAAAAAAAAAAAGGCAGCCGAAAACTTAGCACATCCTTGAGCCTTTTTACATAAAATGGTTTCAGGAGGAACCCTCAATAACCCTAAAATACTGTTGGAGATGCAAGTAGTCTAGGATAGAGACTTGAGTGCATTTGAAGTCTGATTCATTAAGGGAGGAAGAACGTCTCTTACTCCTTGGTCCCTCAAATAAAGGAAGGATTTTGGGGGATAGGTTTTGATTTTGTTTGGTCTTTCAGTTGTGTTAACGCATACATTTAATTAGACTTACAGAGGAAAGAAATCTGGAAAAAAACTTCAATCCTAAAAGTAAGCAAGTTATTTCTCCCTCCCTCTTATTTTGACTTGTGGTATCCTTCACCATACTGTGCATGTCCCTAGAGTTCCAGATGTGTGGGACTGTGTTGTGCAGCTGAGACTGACTGTAGCGGAGCAAATAAGGAAAATTAATGGTTTTTTTTAAGGGGAAAACCCTTACATACTAGGCTGGTCCTCTTGGGCATGGATGAGGCACAGGCTTCCTTGGTTCGCTGCTGCAGGAATAGGCACTGTACCTCTGCACTGCTGCAGTTTCATGCTGCTGTTACAATTGGTTTGTGGTAGTGTGAACAAACACAAAATGGGAAATTCAAATTGGAGTTGTAAAATGCCTCACAGTTTTGAGTTACGAGAGGAAATCAGTCTGTTGTTTCTCAGTCAGATTTTATTCTCTCCTTCCATCTCTAACAAAAAAAAGGAAAACTGGGGAGGGGGGAGATTTGGGTTTTTTTTTCTGGTGACAACTCTATCAGATATAATTTAATTATCATCCAGAAACTATTGTGGAGTATTTTTGTGAAATAAGTAAGTACAAACTTTGCCTCTGAATAAGAGCAAGTGAAGTTATATTAAGAGATGGAAAAATGTTGCTTGAGTATTTTTTTATCTTTCTACATAGTTCTAAAATGAAGGGAAGGCTTGAACATAAATTTTGAAAGATGTTTGCAATACTTTATGATGCTCTAAAATCTGTGCTTTCATTCTGAGAGAAAATATTTCTTCGAGAAGTTTATTCCCATCACTTCTAATTTTTCCATAGCAGGCCTTGCACACCAAGAAAAACAGTGTTCCCACACCAAGAAAAATGACCTTGTAAAATGTAGTAACAGAGCCACCAACAATATATGCCATAGCACATGAAGTCAGACTCTCCACTCTGGTACTTGCAGCAGTATTACATTAGCGTGAAACTCGGTACTTCTGTAAAGCTGGAGACATATAAAAGAATGTAATTTGAAAAGAAGCACAATGCTGTAAACAGCTTTTTACTTTTAATCTCCTTGCTCCTGTCCTTGCCCCTCTCCTCAGTAAGCATGCAAGCAATTACAGCATCTCAGAAGTGTTCTCTGTGCCCTACCAGAAGAAACACATTCTTCTGCTTATAAACGGTTGCACAAGAGTCACTCTCCAAGCTGTGTGAGGAGAACTCAGTTCTTTACAGGTCTGAGGGGTTTTTTACAGGTCTTAATTTTCTCCTAAGATCCACAGCTTGACAGGATGAGAAGCTTGGAAATGGCGTGGTGCCTGTTATCTTTGCTGGGCTGCAGTTCAGCCTTTTTAAGGTTTGTGCCTTCCTGCTGCCCCTTGTACTAGATTCAGGCAAATTTCAGAATGATTTCCAGTCAGATACAGTGGCATATTTTCAGCTTTCTGGTTTTCCCAGTTTAAGTAGGACTCAAGCTGTTTACTTTGGGAGAGTTTTAAACTGAGTTTTTTAAAGCTTATTTGAGCTCTGGAGCTTTCTTTACATTTGGTTAGTTTTAATAGGAACTGATTGTCTAAATGATCTTAGAAGAACTGTCAATTCTCTGTTTTCCATTACTGTTTTCCAGACTGTCCTTAGCCTATATAAGATGCCAATAAGTGTATGTATGTCATATATTTAATACAAACACTAAATGTTTCTCTGCCTTAAGAGGAGTTTATACATTACAGAAATAACTTTCAGAGCAGGTGGCTTGTTAATGAAGCTGACTGGTTCTCTGAAACCCAGAATCTCCTTTGCTGAAGCTGTTGCTCATCAGAGGATGCTGTTTCTTGATAGTAAAACCTGCATGTTCTCAGCAGGCTTTGTGGTATCAGTTCTTAGCTAAAGCTCACCCTTTACCATGAGCATATGTTCTGCCAGTTATGCACTAAGCTTTATGAATGACTTACACCATGTGCAGTTCATTCTCTCATCTCCCAAGGGGGAGAATTATGTGTGCTCTTTAGTGGTTTTGCTAGTGGGCTGTGGCTTGTTCCAGGATCTAGGGGGAAGGAAGGGTGATTAGCTTTCCATGTCCTGCTGCTGCATGCATGGAAGCAAAGGATAAAATGGGACGCAAGGATGAAGGAGTGAGACTGATGCTCTGAGCAGAGGAGCATTTGCTGTTGTCCATTGCTATCAGGAGAGATTCCTCACCTTCCAAACCTGGCTCCAGGAAAGCTCCAGAAAGTATTAATTAAGCTTCTCTTCATACCAATCACTTAAATTTCCCATTGCTGATGGAAAGGCTACAACACCTCCAGCATAGGATGTGGCAGGCTTTGTAGTATTTAAGACTACTGCAATAATAATAGAACAGGGATCCAGAGTTATTGTATTTTATTATGGCTGTGAGGAGCAATGTTAGGCAGGTACAGATGTCACTTTCCACATTAGATTTGACCAAGATGTTTGGATGAGGCATATTTTGCTGAACTTCTCTTCAGCTGAACAGCAAACAATTATGTACTGCTCGTCTTGCATCATCACTGTTAAATACCTGGCATTAAAGCACAGGGTGCCTCTCAATTTTGTCTCTGTAACTATAGCTTGGAGCAGTTTTTACCTAGTGCTTTGGACAGAAGAATCTGTTGCAGTTCTCTGTTTCTGTTTTGAGCAAGATTTAGGATAATTTTCCATCTCTTTGTAGTATTGGGGTATTTGTATGAAAAAAACCCCCATAGTATATGTAGTTCTAAATTCATTCTAGGCCATCATGGTATCTTTATGCCTATTCCTGTGGGCCTGGAGACAGACACAAACTGCAGTGATCACTACAAGGCAGAGGTCCAGAGACATTCCTGCTTTTGCTTTTTGTCCATCATCCTTACCTGTGCCCCCACAGGCTGTGTGTGGAAGGAAAGTGGTTAAAGGAAAGCCTGCTTACGTGGTGTTCTGAGACCTAGAGTGGTTAGATGGCTGACTCATGGTAATGAAAGGAGTGGTAGTTTCGCATCTGGTTCCTGAGAAGGTCTGGAGCTGTATGATTACCCTTGGTGATAATGAAGGGCAGGGGTACACAGAGATCCTGTAAGGAGCTGGACTGGTACTGTTCATGTTCGTTCATCTGACTTAGACTAGAATCAGTACTGGTTCTGGAGTAGCTTCTATTTATCTTCTTTGATTGTGTAGAGAAGTTTGTTCTACATGGGAAGGAACATGTCTGGTACATCACAGCTGTAACAGCAGTGTAACAGCTGTACAACCACACTGCTGCTGACGCCTCACTGTTACCTGGATTGGCACAGAGCCTCTCCTTCACTGTTCCAGCTTTGGTTCTCAGCCCCTTTTGTTCAGTCACATCTCCCTACTCTGTCCTTTCTTAGTGCCAGCTGTCCACAAAAACAGGAGGCCTAGAGCTGAAGCTCTGCTATTGGTCTTTATGACCCCAACAATTTCTTCATCATTTTACTGTCTGGACCTGGTCACTGTGTGCTGCCTTGTGATTTTTAACATACGTGTTATATGATCTGCTAGTAGGTAACCAAGCCTGAGTACTTAAAGCTTCAGCATACTAAGCTTTTTGACACCTTGCTCCGCTGTGGAATTCTTTTGCTGGGGAGACATCTGTTTAACCAATCCAGGTGACATTAAATGGAAATTGGGAACTGTGTTTTGCATTCAGCAATTTTCTTTTGTTCTTTTGTCTCTACTCAAAAATACTACATCTGTATGTTAATAATCATCGCCTTACTTGTTCCAAAATGGTGGAAAATGTCTTCAAAGAAAACAAGGAACAGTGAAAGAATTATTGATTAGGTGAAAACTCCATCTGTGTTATGTTGCAGCATCTGAAAACTACAGGAAGTGCAGAAGACAGTAGCATTGGTAACAATTCAGGCTACACTGTCTTAGCCTGCCAACCTAATACATGCATATACTAATCATGTTTGAAAAGCTTTCTAAAATAATCTGTGACAGACGAGACTTCTGAAAACCTGGTCAAATGTGTGTATTCCAGTGGGGAGGAAAGATCTCTTTGCTAGTCACTTTGGTTTTGAAAGTGCACAGTTTTGTAGATGTTCATGCTTAAGGATTTCTATTTTTATTTCCTTCACTATGTGAAAGTGCACAAAATACAAGTAACAGTGGGAAATCATTTTGCTGGACTTGTCTTATGCTTAGATTCTTCCGAGTTGTCCTTTTAAAATCTTGAAATGCACTCATGTTTCACATATATATGCAGACAATATAGATGTTTCCTTAAACAAATAGAAACACAAAAAAATGAAGCAGTGTAGTTTTTCCTTATGCTTTTATCCTGAAAGTATAGCAATAGAGAAGATTTAGCAGCTTTGACAGGTTTAACTGTCGGAGTTGGTCGCTTTATTCTGTTCTCTGTGTTTTGCCAGTCTTCCTTGCAAACAAATGTGGTAGTACCCAGTTGTGTCTCATTTGTTCTGTTCTGTGTTGGTTAGTGCTTGATTGCCCTTCCTGTTATGAGCCCTACCTTACTGTCTGCTTTAAGACTACACTACTTGAAAGTTCTTTGAATTGACCGAATAATATTTTCCATAAAAGATGACTTTTTTTAAAGGATTATTTTTTCAGTAGTAGCAAAGCTAGGTCACTGATGAATTTTACTTTTTTTTAATTTAATTTTTAAATCTCAACCCAAGCTCTTTGAGGTTGAGATTCCATTGGTGCTGTGGTGTTCCTTGTGTGCAGTGTGTAGTGTAAAAGGTCTCCAGGCCTGAATGGAGGCTGGAAGCACTGTCACAAATGAATAATGAAGTGATAACTTAGAGCAGAAAAATACAGAGTGCTTTAGTAAGTTGCAGAAGGAAGCATTAAATGATGCAGAGGTTACTGTTGCGCTTTAATACCATTGTGCCTACAGGATACCAAATTTACAAGTTTTGAAGGTGGAAAATGCCAGGCTAAATTCATAGTCCAGAGCATAGAGATGAATAACATTTCCAAGAAATAGTGAGCTCATTGATACCTCTGTAAGAGCAGAATGTTTCCAGTGTTGGTATTTCCATGTACATTTGATTTGAAATACCAGAAAAAGAAAGAAAACAAAGTAAAATGTAACTTATTATTGTAATAAGTGATGGCTTGCCACAGCGGTCAGTTGTGTGGCAGTATAATACTTGGTCAGAGGAGCTGGTGTGGGCAGTACTGGTAAGCAGTTCCTTTATCCTTTTGCCCTTGTTTTTTAGTGCTTGGAGAACTCGTAGCAGTGGGTCATATGTTTTTTATTCTTCCCTTTTAGTAGTGAACAGGATGAAGGCAGGCCTGGAGTTGTTCACCTCTAAGCTCTTGTAGAGTAACAGCTATTTGGGTGCTTTTAATGTTACCAAGGTGCTCATAAAGATGAGAGAGGAAAATCAGAGTTGAAATATTTCTCTTACCGCTTTTGGTGGAGTCAGTCCATGTTGAAGGGCAAGAGAAGTTCAATCGTACCATGCCTTTTATGTCTCCCATGCTAGACCTACATTCTTACTGTGTTTAAACTGACTCTCACAAAGCAAGATGAGTCAATGACTTGTGTCAACTGCAGACCCAGTTGAAGTTCCGCTTGTATTTGAATCTTTCACAGCTCAAGTTTTTGACAGAACCAATATGCACATTACACACATAATCTGAACCTCTATCCATTGAAGACAAACTAGGCTTTGACATGTGATTTTCTTCAGTTTCATTAATTCATTTTCATCCATCATGTTCCATTTTTAGTTTCATATGCACTGAAAAATCCTGGACTGTTTTGTTCTCCAGCAGCTCTTCTTCCTCAGGAAGAGGAAAATTTCCTCTTTGCATGCATGGTTGTTGAGATCAGTACTTGTGACAATGGCATTATGAGCACAATGTAATAAGTATCTATAAAACCCACCCAAATAACATGCTCCATCTTTTTCTGCCACTTTTTACAGGACTGCTCCAAAAAAGTGGATTCTTCCCTTTCTAAGGAACAGTTACTGAGTCAGTGTTGTCTATGGGCCAGCTTTAACTTCCAGAAACCTTCCTTAAGGTGTCAGACCTTTGCACTCCCATTGAGTTGGGCATTCACATATTGAATAGTTGAACACTGTAATTTAAACACTTTTTCTTGTGCATGCCCAGGAAGGCTGAGTAGGAAGTGAGATCCTTGCACCAGAAGAACTGTGCTCTAGGCTGTGGTGGGAAGAGGAGGTCACTGATAATAGAGCATAATGTAACAGAAAGAGCAGCAAAGAGGACCGAGTGACTATTTTTCTAAGCTAGGGCTTCAAAAATTAGTCACATAGCTTGGTATCTTTTTCACTTTAGAAGTAACCCAGCAGCAGCAGATTTTGCCATGAGGAAAGCATAATTACTCCACTGAAACCAGCTGCCAAAGATTACTGCTGGTGTAATAAAACATAAATTTACTTGGGTTTATCTGCCATGTATATGAGTACAGGATTATAAACTTAATATGGACTTGATCTCAATATAACATTAGTAATCTGATAAAACAAAAATTTCTCACAATATTGACATAGAATTTATTAAAACAATTAAACCCTTAGCTAATTTCTAACTTCATGTTACTAATTCTGTAACACTCCAATATACTCACCTCCTACATCATAGAAGTTGCTTATCCACTATTTCATTTCATAGCAAGAAATTATTTGGCAACTATTTAGCAACACAAGAGCAATAAAACTGTCTCTGCCTTTAATGTCTACAGATACTACTCTCTTGTGAATGTGTCTCTTGAAATTCCCTCAGTAATCAGAGAGGAGTTGTTTAAGACGCAGTGTATATATTTGCATTTTGTGCTGCTGATTTTAAGATTCTTTGGCCTGAAGAAGTCTGTAAAGGTTCACTGCACAGAGCAGGCTATAACAAAGCAGTTAATGATTCTTGTGACATGAATGCTGCCATTTCAGTTTATTTGAATGACACTGGCATTCTGTCTTAAATATATCACTTTTTATTAGTGGTTTTTTGTTGGTTTTTGTGTGGTTTTTTTTTTTTGGAAGCCAACTAGGTGTCAGGCATGGGTATGCATCTTAGCTAAACTATAACCAAGCCAGCCCATGCCTTTTGCCCTGCAGAGTGCCCGGAGTTTTTCAAAACATGTAACCACAGTGATATTTTTATAAAGGAATGTTCACCTCATGGGATTTTTTAAGGTGTTCTATTTTTTTTTTTCAAGTTACAGCTTCACTTTATTGTACATGATGTCCAATAAAGAAGATATATGTCTGTGATTGGACTTTGAAAAAGAGCCACGGTGCCTATTCCATTTAAAGGGAATGAAGTCAAGCAGTAAATTTGCTGGTCGCCCTTTTCATATTGACTGTATCTCGGCCAGCAGTTGGTCTTTGATGTTGTAACAATAGAGCAAAGGCAGAGAAGGAGGAGGATTAGGACCTCCATAATATAAAAACAAGTCTGCATTCATCATGATTTTTATAGAGCACAATCCCTGTCTATTGGAGCTTTGCATTAGAGACTCAGTGGTCTGCAGAAGAGTGTAGCAATCGCGGCATTTGCAGGTGGTTTACAATTAATCCATCATTACTACTGCCACCTCTTCTTAATTCAGAGTTTGTTTAGGCATTCAGCATTTAACTTTTCTATCTTCTTATGCATTCCTACAATATGAAAACAGATGTATGTCAGGATAGAGCTTCTGGAGTATCATTTTCCTTTACAGGGGTTGATTATCACGTTATTTATGAAAGATTTGCTGCAGCTGCCCAGTAGAGTATCTATTCCTCATCTTGTGCATTGGAGTCCAAGCTTTTATTAGGAAAGAATAGAGGGGTTGATATGTCTATGTCTAACATTTGTGAAAATAAATATCAAAAGAGACCTAGGGAAGCCACACTATGCCTGTGCCTTCAGGCGTACTGGAACAATAGTGCCAAAGGTTTCAAATGAACTGTTTAGCCTGATAGAGTCCTGGAGCTTTTGATATGCATGTAAATGGTAGCAGCACTAGCTCTCCATCAAAACATGCAGAAGGAAAAGGGTCATCCATTTTATTAAACTGTATAAGGTACCAAGTTTCGCTAAGTGCTGGTGGGAGTAGATAGACTTTCGTTTGTGAGCAGAGCTTGGAAGGAGCTGAGTAATTTGTAAGGCACCGTTGTAAGCCTGTGTGAAACGTAGCAGATGTGGAAGACAGGATGAATGGAGCATTCCTTGGGACACCATAATGGCAGCAGCAATGAACTCAGCGCAAGTGGAGCTGTATCAGAAGCCCAAAGGCAGCTCTGAGGAAACCATCTGGGGATGCAGGTGAAATCACTTTACTGCACCCAATTCCAGTGGATCTTGCTTAAGGCATGATCCTGAAGTGCCTTAACAAAGCTGAACACCTGGAAGCTTCTCTACCACACTCCAAAGACACCTGCCACAAGGAAGGGAAGGGAGAGGGGGTGGGAAATGGTAATCTGTAGTGCATTTGACAGTTCAGGACTTGATTTAGGGTTGGATCCTGTGCCTTCTGGCTGTTCAGATTAGACCTGTGAATCCAACCTCACGAACAAGTCACTGCTTGCCAGCTGAGCTGCAGTAACTCTTTGGATGTCTTATCTCACCTTCTTCCCACAACAAAATGTGAAATGATTTTATACTTATCAATAAGTCAGTGCTGAGCAAACAAACCCTGCTCCGGGCTTTCACCAGGGTAACTGCGTTCTGTCCATGGACAAAGCACTCCACGATATTGTTGGTCACCAAACTCATGGCTCTTCAGTGAGGAATGTGTTCTTTTATTTAACGTTTACCATGATGGCCATTAAAACGGAAACATCTGGTGCAAAAAATGCACACATGCTATATCAGCACTCTGCTGTATGTCTCCTTCATTGGGCCCAGACACAGCAGTGTCTTAGCTGTCTCTTCTTTCCCCAGAGTGCCAGCTGATGAAAGCAAACTACGTGAGGCTTAGCTGGTATGAGGTGGGAGTTCTGGCTAGTTAGAGGCATCACCTAGTGTTTAAAAGAGTTTGCTCTTGAGGGATCAGTGGCTCTGAAAAAGCTGCTGAAATCCTTATCCTAAATTTGATTCTTGCTCTTCTTTGATCCTGCATTCATGGCTTTTTGAGTAATGTAAATCAGAGCTGCCTTTCTCACCTACCCATCCCTCTTCTTTTCCTGTCTTCCTCCTAAGAGGAACATTTTTTTCATGTTCTTAGGTATATAGCTATGGCAGTCTTACCACCAAAATAAAATGAACTAATTATTTGCATAACATCAGAGTAAGGGCCAGATTCTCTGATTATTTTTTTTCTCCTTTTTATCCTATTTAAGTCATCCCACAATAAAATGCAAGAGGAGTTGGCAGCTGAAATCCTGTTTGCACACTTATGGTCTAAGTGCGGGAAAAGAGCTGTATATGCCGATTCCTTAATATGCACTTCTGCCATCGATAAAAGGAGAGATGGTTACATTGCAACCAGATTATAAACCCCATAATATTCCCCTAACAGTTTTTACAGTTTACTTTTAAAAGCCATATCAGGAGAAAAGATGTATGTTTTTCTCTTTAGCACAGTTAAGTACCTGTAAGCGAGGTCTGTGCCACAGCCTACCAGGAAATGCTCTTCAAACCTGCTCTGCAGTCATCTGCCGTATAGTCTTTGGAATCTCTCTCTGTAAAGGAGCAGCTCTCCCTCCCTGGGATCTGGTATACCAGCTTGAGTCCCATTGCTCTTCCTAATGGAGGAGGTTAGGATATTTTGAACTGGGCTTATCTTTCCTCTCCTACCTTGATGCTGTGTCTGGCTGCAGGGACGAATCTAAAGATGCATTTGGCCTGCTCCATACAGTTTGTTGTCAGTGCCGTCTGGGTGGCTTGCGGCACATGCTAAGATTGTAACAAGTTTGAAAAATAAAACCATTTGTCCTAAAAATAGATGAGAATGAACTAGTGATCATGGAGTGGAGGGGAGACAGAAATGAAGATATTTTCTTTTCACGTAAGTGTCAGATTGAAAAGCATCTGCCTTGTTCAGTGCATGTATGGTATTCATTTCCTGTCTGCAGTCGATTGGAATGCCCCCCGAGTCGTTTGAAATTGAAAATCAAGTCATGCTTCTTTAATCAGCTCTAGGAAATAGTCCCCTCCCTTTCTGTTCTAAGAAAATTCATATATACATGCATAGAATTCATAATACAAAAAGCCCACAGTTCTCTCCAGGGCAAATCTTTTCTACCATCCTAAATAGAGAGGGCCCTTCACACTGTCTTGTCACAGCGTACTGCAGATCTGCTTGCTTGATCTTCTTCCCAATAATGTCACTGGAGGGAGGCCTTTCTCTTGCGTATCTGCTTCTCTTGTTTCTTCCTCTTGTTCTGTCATTAGGGCAGTTCAGGGATATGTAGAGAGGGGGCATAATGTCCACTGCGATGTCTTGGATGCAAAAATACCTGTACTGCACTGCATGTACAGGTGCCATTTATACTAATGACTTCCAGTTGCTTGTGTATCAGTCTCTGAAGTTTTCTAAATGGAGAGGGTAAAACTGTACTCAGTCTTGAAAGCATAGTTCTCTGCAGGAGCAGAGGTGTGTGGTGCTGAGGCAGCTGCCCAGGTTTCTGCTGCTGTTTTGCTGTAAACTCCTGGGTGTAGTAACAGCATTTCCAGAGAGTGTTTTGAGGCATACAGTTGGTGCATAGGTATTGAATGTAAACAACCACTGCCTTTCTTCTGCCTTCACCCTCCAATTTCCATCGAAAGGAAAATGAGTGTTGGTGGGGAAGGCAGCTGTAGGAGAGTCAAGTAAATTATCTTGCAGTGATTCAATGGTGTGTATGTTTTGAGCATCAAGACTCAAGTGATTTGCCTTTTTTAAGGCAAAGAAGTAGTATTGCCAGGAGCACAGGAAACATCATGTTTTTGGAATATAACACTTGTCTGCTTTCTTGCTTTCCCGTTATTAGCTTTTGCTTATGTGATGAAGTCATCATGTAACTTTTAGTCCACAGGGACTAAACACTTTCTAGTCTCTAAAAACATCTGCCAGCTAACACAGCCAGAGTCATAGACACTTTTGAAAGCAGAGGGTGGATATTCAGTGGCATAGGAGAGGGAGACACAGAGGCTGGGAATAGCTGTTTCTTGGAAACTAACAGCTGAAGGCAACGTTGGAAATTGAAAAGGTTTCAAGTAAGGTTACTCTTTTGGCTGGGGAGAGACGAAAACGTTATTAAAGCTGGTTCACCTAGTGAAATCCTAGCCATAGTGATTTAGTGGAATAAACTTGCAAGAGGACCTAGTTGAAAACCCATGAAAATAATTTCAGATGTATGTTTGTTCTCTTTCATTGACACTGACTTTGTGTGTGCTGGCCTGCAAAGCCTGACCAAAAAGTTGTGTACAAAAAATATTCTGGATTTCCTTTGCTTTTGCGGTTTTGTTTGCAGCTTAAAGCAGCTTTTCCCATTCCATTGGAACCTGATGTGTAAGTTATGATGAAGATTTTAAATGATGGGTGGTATTAGACTCATTCAATTAAATTTAGCCATGGTATAAATGGATTCTATTCAAAGCTTTATTATACTACTGATTTTATGCAAGTATTTAATAAAGCCTAAAAAGAATTGGAGCTTTCAAAGAAATTGCATTTTGGCACCACAGGTTATTGGAGTGGAACTGTTGGACTACTCTTCAGTTGTGCTTTTGCCTATTCAACTGCTAATCAATGCATCCTGTATGGAGAGCTCCAACCCAGGCAGCGATTACGGGGAACACCTTCAGAGTTGTGAAGAACTAGCTAAATGTCTACCACTGGCTTAGGCAACTGAAAATATCTGTTAACTACAAGCAAAACCTGACACTGAACATCTGTCAAAGCCCCGCACCATTTTAATTCTGTGCACTTGGCCATCCCATGGATGGCTGAGTATCTGCTGAAGAACAAAGCACCAGTGTGTACTATGTTAGAAAATTTGCTAAAGAGCCTCTGTTTTTTCCAGCAGACATTGAGCTGTAATCACCACCGAGTCCTTTTTATTATCAAAGTCTTTATACAAACTGGCAGTTCTTCAACCCAAGCCGAACCACGCTGTTTGTATTTTCCAGCTGAAGGAAAACATGAAATACAAGCACACAACAGAGAATAAAAAAATAGCCGTGTTGTGAAACGCGTGTCCACAACATGTAGCAAAAGGTTGCCAGATCTGACTATAATATGGTTGGCTTCCTCCATAAGCTCTGAGGAAAAAACACTCTCTGCTGGAGCAGTTCCCATGTGGATGCACTGTTTACTAATGGTGTAGAAGAGTCAGGGAGCTCGGAGAGAGAAACTCCCAACCAGAGACTGAATGAAGGACACACTAAAGTTTTGACAACTGTAAGTGAATAAAAAGGCTCAGTAGGGGAGTAATGGTGGTAGGGCTGCTCCAGCATTCAGGGTGTATCGGTTCAGATAGTTCATGAAGGCAACAGCCTTTTCCTCCACTGCAGAGGGTCTTGTCATGGCATTGGCTGCGTGTCTCAGGAGAGTGGCCTGGAATGTGGACTAGGCCTTACATGTGAAAGGCACCTCAACCCTACCACCTTATAAATCCCTACAGTCATAACCAAGTTTTGGCTATGTGTTCATTTCTTAAGACTATCTGTGTAGCTATGAGGGCTAGAAGTTTTTAGTGTAAAAACCTTGAAATTCAAAAGCTGTGATGCTGAGGTGAATGTGCCCAGATGCTTTGAGATTTTGCTGCTGCTGTATGCAGCTCCTGAGAGCTATTCCAGCATACAGCAGAAAAGCAGCTGTGGTGAGCTGCATGGATCCCAAGCACCTCACTGTGCTGCTACTGGCACCTGAAATCTTAGCTGACTACAGAAGACCTCTGCTCCCAGTGGTGTCTGCAGATTGACACGTCTACTCTGCATTTCTGCTGTCCTAACTGCAGCAGCATTTGTGACTCCATCCTGTTCTTCACAGAAACAAAATCACTTCAAGGGCCGTATAGCCCCTGAAGCTAATGTGCGGCAGTACCCTGTGGGATGGCTGGGTCTGGTCTTTGCATAGCCACTTGGTCACACACCCGGATGTACTGCAGGTTAGAAAGAACTGGCTACAACATAATTTTCCTAATTTTGCCTGACTAAATAGAGAATTACTAAAAAATAGAACCTGATAAGCAGAATTCTTTTTTTCTGTTGTTATTTTTTATTACCAAGTGCAGTTAGTGATTTGTTTTTTATTTACACAATGTTTAAAGCAGATGCTATATTTTGGAACCCCTTAGTGAAAGCAGTTGTGTATGTGCAAGCCAGTGTAGTCCATTTTAAATGACTTAAGCTGTACATAAATTAAAACATGCTATTAATTATTGCATAAAAAAGATAAGCAGAGCCTTTCACTTCATTGATATATGAACACGAAGAACAAGCACAGTTTAAGAAAAAAAATGAAAGTGTCTCAGTAGCTGAGTAGTTGATGTGACAGCCCTATGGTCTGACTTCTGGAGATACAAACCATCAGAGAGTGACTCCTTGGAATGAGGCTCAGTACCACCACATGCTTTCAGCTAGTCACACAGAAATTAACTACAAACCCAAGTGGTTTGCCTGTTAAATGAGAAAGCTAAGACAGAACTAAGAACAGAACAAAGGTCTTCTGGCTGCCTGGACTGTATGTGGCATTAATCATAAAATTCTTCTCTGTGTGTCTCTGATAATGCTTTTCAGCTGTTACCGTCACTGCCTGCTTATCTAACACTGTCCTCATACCCCTTCCTGCTAGGTTCTGTGCTGCTTATACTTGTGATAGACAAAGAAAAGAAATAAACCTCAGGCATTAGATCACCCAAGTTCATTACAGGTTTTGGATCTGCAGAGGTGAAAGTCTCGTGTAGTACCCCAGTGTGTTACTCAGCCTCCTCAGACTGGTTAATTTTAAAGTGATCATTTAGCACTAACCTGGAAACACACAACAGCCTTCAAAATCAAAGCAATCTGTTTAGGCAGGTGGGAAATGAAACCAGTCCTAATGGCTATAATGGTTTTCTGTGAAGGCCCCAGGCCTCATTTTGTCTCTGATAGCAATATAATCTTTTATAGCGTCTGTGAAGTTTCCTAATAAATAAACATTCCTTGTTCCCGGTGGTTGAAGATGCTGTACAGGTGCATCATGAAAGTGCATTGACAGACCGTCGGTTTTCAATTCAAGTCCTCTTGTCAAGATCATTTTACAAGATATTTCAAAGGAGTACACAAGAAATAAAAAAGCAATGTAGTTGCAGCAGGGATTTAGTAATAGATTCCCTTGCTGTCTGGGAGCTGTTAGGGAGATAAGTTGCATCAGTTTTCGCAAATTCTTTCAACTCCATAATTAGCAGTGCTTGCAAATGTGACCTTAGTTTGGCAAGTGGGGAGGGAATGAAGGAAGGTAAGAAATACGAAGAACAGAGAAAGAGCAGCTGCTCCAGAATATTTTCTGTAGCTCCAGTCATTCTTTACTCTTTTGGTTGTTTTTCCAGAACTGGAAATGGGATTAAAATAAGGGAGAGGAAGGAGATGGATTCCTCACTTGCTAAAAATCCAGAGAAAAAACCCTCTTTCTTTAGTTTGGTATTTTTACAAGTTCCCATTTCTGTTTCACTTCTCTGTGACAAACAGTCCATTTCCCTGCAGCTACTGTCTAATGTGACACAGGGAGAAACAAAATAGGAAGGCTATAGAAGGAGTTAAAAATACCCATTTTATTATTGAAAAATTACACTGTAGTATCAGCAAATTTTTCTTGCACGCAGTGTCGTGCCTTGGTGCCTTAAACCCTGGCATGGTGCAAGTCCCCCCGGTTCACTAACACTGAAAGTTATCCTCAAAAAAGCCTTGTTAATCGCTCCTCTTCCCTACTTTGTGGATGAGCACAAAGACATTGTTATTTATTGAACTATTGCCCTCCTTTTTCACTGCTGGGTGTGGCAAGGTGTGTTATTCTCCAATACAAAAAAATACGGTAGGTTCTCTAGGGTTTATTTTGTTGCCTTGTCACACAGCTATGAATAATGTGTTCCTGCCCTTATATACTGTCCACACTCAGAAATCCTCGTTTTGTAGTAGGAACTTCTATAAACATCTGATCCCATGGAGATGGGAACTGTAGCTGACAGCAAGCATGACTAAGCCCTTAAAATCATCTTCATGGAAAGTTTAAAAAGTTGTGAATAATCCTGTTAAATGCAGGGAAAAAAAAAAAAAGTGATTTATCTTAAAATATTTAGAGCCAGATGCATCATTTGAGTAACCAATGTGCCTGAATTAGAAATGTCATGACTTCAAAGGAACTTGAGTCAGTAGTTCAGAATGAAGTGATATAGCTTTTGAAGGAAGGCAAGCAACACTGCTTTCCCAAAAGCAATCGGAAATACAAATTGCGTACACCTAAAAATAAAGAGTGTGAAGTATAAACATGTGACATAACACAGAAATAAGCAGAGAATATTGTAGTTCATCCATTAGTTTTGGACCACAAACTCTGTTTTCTTTAGAAGGGATGCTGGCATTGCAGTAAGGACACAGTTTTTCCTGCTACATTGGCCTTGAAAGAGCCTTTACCCAAGTTAATGCAATACAACAGCATGAGCCCATATTCCTTTCTTCACATGCAGCTCAAGCTCTACTTTTTATGGATTCTGGGCTCTTTCATCTTTTTTTACCAAAAATAACACATTTCTAATAATGCTGCAAATCAGCTTAGACACTACAGCAAGAATTACCTACCTAAAAAAATAGGCATTTTATTCATTTTAGTAACTGGAAACAAATGGCCTTTTACTCATGGTCATGAGAACAGATAACTGAAATGACTGCATATGGAGCACTTCTGTGTGCTTATGTTGCAGTATGACAGCAAGCCCAAGGAAGCATAGTGAAAGGGACTGCAAGAGATAGCAATGCTTTTGTGCAGAGGACACACGCTATTAACCTGTGTCCTTCGTAAAGGGCATTAGTCAAGCCTGCTCTTCAAGCCACATTCCTCACCAAAAGCTGCTCTTGAGCTTTGCTGTCACTGCCATTAGAAATGCGTACCTAACGTTGAACTGGGGTCTTCTGATCATGCCCACCCTGACAAGCAGCACAGTTCATCCCTCTCTTCACTGCAGCAGCTGTTGGTATAGGGCAGTTGTCATTTCCCCCCACTCTGTCTTTCTTTTTAAACAACCCCAATTCATTCAGTCTGTAATTAATGACAGTCCCTGCCCCAAGCAGCTTGGTAGTAGGCCCGATCAGCCTGATGTCATTACTTCACCATGACAATTTTCTAACTAATTCCATGTGGTATTCCATCTGTCTGACACTATTAAAAACTTTTTATATAGCCCTTATTATTGTAGTTGCTGAGCTCCCCGCAAATATCACAGGGAGGAAGGGAAGTGTTGTTATCCCCACGAAGGCACAGACAGACCATGACCTTTCAAGATCACACAGTGAGTCTTATCAGAGAATTAAATGTAGGTCTCTAAAGTCCTTGGCCAGCTCCAGCTGTATGGTATGTTAATGTGGAGAATCAGGATGCTCCTGAAGTGGCAAACAGATAGGGAAAGTATGAAATTGTGAGAATTTTATCATTTTTAAATAAAATCTCACTTTATTTTTAATAAAGGTAAGATTATGGGCATGATATGCCAGCAAAAAGTAGTTAAGTACCACTTTTTTTTTTCCTCTCCTGTCTGAAGTAATTTAATAACAGCACAATTACACCATTTATGCCATTAAATCCTCAAGAAGTTTGCAGTTAAATTCTGTTTGGTAAGTGTGAAGTTAAAGCACTAGCAAGTGGGTAAGGAACCTAATGTTAGCTAAGTGGCCCTCAGCTATGTTTCCCAGAGTTTGCTGCTGTGTGATTTGCTTTCTGCTTTATATTGAATAAGGGATGTGTTAATGGGTGGTCCACCAAAAGCATCTGAAAGTCCTACCTAGTCCTCAACAAAGAGAAGCATTCTTGGTTTAGCCTTCAAGTCATACAGACTGCCAGGAGCACGTACATTTTTAGCACTGCACACATGTACTAGTTCAGGATCAACTCCTTGCATCTGTGCTGTAGGTAGGTGTATAAAGTACCATTCTGGCTGGCACTTTCTAAGTGCAACCATTCTAATAATGGAAATACCAAGACAACATTAATTCTGCTAAGTTTGACTTTGTGCTTTACAAATGCAGTGCATCAAGAAAGAGAGAGGAGAACCACTGTAGTTTTTGCTTGCGATGATTTTGATAGTCCTAGTTTAACTCCTAAATCTTGGTTTATTCAACTTACTGAATGTCTTCCTGTAATGTGTACAGATGATTGTAAAATCTCTTCAAAGGTCCTATTAGAATCGTCTAAGCAAATAAACACGAAATAAAAGGCATTGGAACTGTTATCTATCTGAGAGCTTAACAAAAGGTATGCTAGCTTAATTTGAGCCAGGGGGGCTGGATGGAGATTGCATTTAACCAGAAATGCTGGCAAAAATATGCTTCAGTTGAGCCAGAACCACATGTGGCCATTCCACTTTAATTGTGCTTGTTTTAAAAGATAGGTCTTTAACATTTACCATCTCCATGCTTGCTGTCTCTTTATGAACTGAAAATAAAAGCTCCCCAGGCGGTCATACTAAGACCTCAAGCCCAAAATGTTTCAGCTGAGTCAAAAGCAAAACCTGTGCTGAATCTGCTCCATGCATTTTTTTGGTGGCCATAAGAAGATTGGACTTCTTTGCTGTTTTTTCCCCCCAAGTCCCCAGGCCAGTCCTAACCCAGGGCGCGAGTGTTTTGATACTAAATGTATCCCCTTGGTGAGGTCAAAGGCAGTGGCAGCAGTGCTACTGGTTCGAAGGCAGCCTGCTGTAATATACTACAAAACCCGAAAGTACGCTCAACAATAACAAAAGCATTAACCACTGACCCGCAACTTGGTGAAATTCAATCCCACCATTAGGCAAACATGAAAATGAGATCCCAGAGGAAGGAAGGTTCAGATGTTCAAGACCAGAGAAATTGGGTGAGGAACACAGACAACTAGATGGAAGTTGTGCAGACTGAGGAAAGTGAGGAGGAAGTTGCCAGTTCAGCAGTAGGAGCTTTTAATACCATAAATTTCAACGTGCACTTCGCAGTCAGTGGTTTTGCTCCACTTTGGTACAAAGCAAACTAACCCGATTTATAATTATAATAGATACCTTCTGCCATATTACAGACACATTTAATGAGCTAAGCTGATTTGTCAGGCTTTGCTTCCAAGCTTCACATTTTCAGATTTGCTTTAAGTTAGATACTTGTGTCAGTGTGTAGGTGCTCACCACAGGGGGAGAACATTCCAGGAGCCTGAAAGACCTAAGCACCCAAGTCTGACTCAGCTTTACCTTGTGTCAGGTGGTTGCAGATTTGCACCACTGGAGCCAAGTATATTTCAGTGAGATTGAGATGCTAAACTTCTGAGCACCCTAGAAAATACCAGTCCCAAATGCTGTGTTTGGGTAAGGACCCGTGGGTCCGTGTGCAGTGAGGCTGTCGGTGGTCTGCACTTGGCAGCCAGCATCAGCATGAAGCTGGAGCGGGGGGGCCCTGGCAGGATTGCATGCTCTCTCAGTTGTTGTTATAGTGCATTGCTTTTTTCCCCAGAACATGCTCACTGCAGATGACCCTTCTCCTGAAGGCAGCTTCACCCTGAACCCTGAGGACAGAAGAGAATATCCTGATCTCCAGGCTGCCCACCGTCCGTTCCCTAAGCAGCGATTCAGGCAGGAAAACGGGCATACGTCTTTGCAAAGAGATGGACCCAGATCTTTCCTCCTGGATCTCCCAAACTTCCCTGACCTATCAAAAGCAGATATCAATGGTCAGAATCCCAACATTCAGGTACAAATTTATATTAATGTCTGATATTTTTATGAGCTGCACAAAATTATTTTACTGAACCAAGGCAACGTTCAGCCTTCCACAACACACAGTCAGAACAATCTCTCTACCAATAGCACCAAGAGATGAGTATAATATAATAATACATAATATACTTTTTGTCTGAATTGAGTTCCCTTTTTTCTGAATTTCTCTGGATGGTGTTGGTTGCATAATTATGGCTATCAATATAGACCTGTTTGTGGTACTAAAGTCATCTTTGCCGTTGCCATTTTGGAACATACTATCTTCATTGACATTAAATGGATATTTGAAATTCTGCTTTCAATTCTCTTCCAAAATTTGTGGAAAGATTCTCTTTTGGTATGCCATTATAAAATGCAACCATCTCCAGAGGGTATAAGAGAACAAGTCTTTAAATGCCAGCTCAAAATGTGGTCGTCTGTATGGAACGGAGGCTTAAAGTTAATTTCTGCAGCAGCTGCTTGGAGTAAAAAAAAAAAAAAAAATCTGCAAGAAACTTTGTTATAATTATTCCTTAAACTGTTCTTGGATTTGGAATGGCCTCTTACAAGCCACTTGCATCTTGAAACTTCAAGGATTAGAAAGAGGAAAAAATGAGTGATTTGTTTTTAATTCAGAGCCTTAAAGCAAAATTGGCATTAATAAGCAGTCTTTTTTAACCAAAACAATAAATTGAAATGTTCTGCCTAAGATGTGCTTATAAAAACAATACTCTAATAGAACTGGTTTTCTGGTTAAATTAATTCCTGGCTTCTTATAGTTTCCCAGCCCACAAAATTACCATCCTTTTGATACGTCTAAGAAATACATATGTAAAGATATAACAGTTCTATTTGTAAGCGACCAACATGATTGGGCGAGAACAAGTTGTTTCCAAGTTGACACTCCATTACGTCATAGATGGCTTGAAAAGCTAAGAAGCCTAATGGATTTGGATTGAGTGTGGGCCCAACACTCAACAGGCCAAGGTAGTAAACATGTTCAACATGTGGTGACTTGCACACTTCCCTCACGCTAGGAGAAGCCTTCCAGAAAGCCTTGGGAAGGCAAAGTGGAGAAAGCACTGGGGCCTCAGATTGTGGCAAGAGGTAAACAGCGTAACATCATTGTTTGAACAGCTTGTAAACCACAGAGGAGGAAACAAAAACCTTCTCTGATTGGTAACAGCATTTAATGTTCAGATCCAGGGAATAGATAAATGGGATGGAAACATTTCCCTGGATTGTCTTTATAGTAACTGCTTCTGCTATGACCTCTTTTTCCACCACCTGATCCTGGATATGTCAGCCAACTGTGTCAGCAGTTTTGCTGGACTCTCAGAACTGGGAAGCCTAGTCCTGTAAACTGGAAAACATTGGGCAACATTAATCCTTGTGAGCTGTAGCACACAAGGAGCAGCTCTTGCAGAAACAAGCTTCCTAAGTTCTGCGTTGTATTTGCTCTGCTTGCTTAGGTGCATAGAGGGGATATAAAAAGCTTCTTTAAGTTCCTGGTTGACAGTCCTGCAGCAGGTCAGGCCTCAGAGGGATAAACCAGAGTGGATCAAAGTTGCTTTCTTTGCCTAAAGGTTGTAAAAGGTGGCCTAGTCTCAGGAAAAAAACAGTGAATTCTTGCTCATTAAACAGTACTATACTGACCTGAATGGAAATAATGACACTTGCTGACTTGTAGAGTTCTTGTCAGCTGTTTTGCAGGTGAGAGCAGAATCAATACTCAATTCTTTTTGCAAAATGGCTTCAGGCTGTGTAAGTTACAGTCCTTGAAGTGTTAATTTTAAGGTTCTCCTTAAAAAAAGAGCTGCAGGGTTCAAACCAACTTTTCTCCAGGTTCATCCACAGCCATTTCCCTCACCTCCATCTATAGCACATAACTTTTAACACATTTTATTAGATACATTTTTACAGTAGCATTTATATTTGAAGCTGCTGGTTTCACAGCACTGGAAAGCAACACGCTCTTGGTATCGTCACAAAAAACCATGGTAGTATCTGTAAGACTGAGCTCTGACCAGTACGTCAAATCTAGCACAGTGAGAGTTGTAGGGCTCCAGTGGTGCTTATTTCTTGTAATGCCTGTAAGGCTTAATAGTTAAGATAGTAGCAAAGCAACTGTCCCTAGTTGCAGTACTGGAAGCAAAGCATAGCTGCACCAGGAACTAGTTTGTCCTCTTGGTCAGCTGGAGAGACTGGTCAGGGCAGAGCAGGATGCCAGAGGGCCACGGTTAAACCACTTTCACTACCAGCACTGTTACTACCTCTGTGCGGATTTCCTAATGTCATGGTGTAACGAGAACTTAGTGAAGAGTGCAAAATTCATAGCTGTGTTTTGGACCAGGTTTTCAACTCTGGGGATCAGTTGGGCCCTTTGGAGAGTGCAACTAGGATTGGTAACATAAAATAAAAATTTCAGGTTTTGAGTCACACTGTCTTCTTTCCTTCCAGCAAATTTTGAAGGTCCTTCACTTTTCATCAAGTCCAGAAAACTGTTCTAAAAGTGAGCTGTTGTGACATAACCAGAACTAAATGAGTGTCACTACTAATATAATTTTAACCAAAGTTGTTATGTGGTGTAAACTGAAATTTACCATTTCATTTTCTTACAATAAACATATTTCTACTCTGTTACCTCACTGCTGACTTGCACATAGCCACCTTTATGGAATGGCAAGTTCTGCACTGCAGATTTGCATCCGTTGCATGAAAGAAACAGAGGACATTGTAGAATCCACTGCTTGCACAATGTTCCAAATGTAGTTCTTCCTGAAACATAAAGTTCTAGTTGCTTAGGGCAATGTTTACACCATTAAAGTGAATTCAGAAACAGTGTCTCAGTAAACAGGATGAAGTACACAGAACTTTTTGTGTGCTCCAACAGGCGGGAATAATATTTATCTTCTGTATATTTTTGGCCAGGAGAAAATTGGATGCTGTTGTCCCAAGACATCTGTGCTTGATCCATTTATTTAATTAGAAATTGACTGCAAATCTGTTGTTTTAATGTACCTGTGCCAATTGTTTTTAACAATTTTTAGAAGAACATCCTTATTTATAGCTCACACACCTTAAAAGAAGTGGCTTCATTTCAGGTTTAAATATCTCTTGGGATAACTGGATTTATAAAAGAGCCACATTAGCATATACATTTTGGGAAGCTTGAGGGAAAAAAAAAAAAAATCTTTACAGTTTTTGATAATCAGTGGAAGAAGGAGTAAGAGAAAATGAAATCTTTAAAAGAGTCTCCAAGATAGAAATGCACAGCCAGGTCTATTTTTTAATTTATTGAGAGAACATGTTTTTGTTGGATGAGTTACACAGCATGAAAGTTTTTCCAGAGCTGCTTTAAATGCCCATTTTTTTAATGACTCTAGTTCTAGATCTGATTTCTTTTTCCCTTTTTATAAACAGCCCCCCAGTATAGAAGCTGATCAAAGCTACGTTTGTGTAGCATGTGTATGTGTATGTATAGTTATGGGCTAATGGCGTTAAGTCTATCTGTAAGCACAGAGAAGAATTCAGTGAATGATGATTTTTCAAAATCAAATTAAAAAAGTTAAATGGGTCTGGGCAGAGTATAGCTGAGTCCCTGAAAACAAACAGAGCTAGTCGACTCAACCTGTCCTTTTTGATTTCCAAGAGTGGCAGTTCTGACAATCCCAGGATTCTTCATAGAATTTCTTTCACTCTGTTTTTTAATCCATATATTAAACAAACAACTTGGTGATCAAAGCTTCAAAGAGTGGCGAGGGGACCACAGGTGTGGTCTGGAAGCACTGAATTTTGCTTTTGTTATGTTCAGTTTTTAAATAGCCTGCGTGTTAGAAAAACTCCTTTTAAAGGCCTTTGAAATAGGTGTCCTTGGCAGCCAAACAAGACTGCGGAGACGTGTCATGATAGTAAGTTAGTGTCAGTGCTGTTGGAGGACTCACGAGGGCTTACAACACTGGAACTTTGTACATTGCACCTGCCTCTCTACCCCAGTGGTGACACACAGCTCAACAGAAGTGGCTGTGTCCCTACAAAAAGTATTTTAAAGCAAAGCCCCACGGTTCTTCAAACTATACCTGGATGAAATAGTGCAACTTAATGCTGAGTCACTTTCTAACTACAGGTTACCAAAGAAATGGAACGATGATCAAGTGTCCCCTATGGTTTTTTTTATGAGAGGGGTTGGTTTGGTTTGGTTTTGGGTTTTCTTTTCACTTTGCTGAGTCATTGCTTACAGAGTTAATGTGGTCTGAAAAATACTTGCTACTGAAGTACTAGAGTCATACTAATTTTCACGTGGGCAGTACTAAAGCCGTGCGCCTGGACAGAAGTGCACAGTGTTAGCCACTCTGCAACACTATTTCCTTTCACTTATTGTGAAAACTCTGTTTTGCTTGGATAGATGCAACAATTTTGAGTCCCTGAACTAACCCTGATGTTTTCAAACTTATGAAATCCATTTTCATACTTGGTCTGTAGAAATTGATGTTTAATGAAGTAATCATTCCAAGTCCGTATTTAGTCTGGGAGTGTAAAATCTCATGTGTAAAGATGCTATTAGGCTGAAACCTGCACTTTCCCTCACTCTTGCTTTTTATCCCAGTGGAGTTTCTTAGTAGCCTCAAAGTTGTTTCATTTCAATGTCTTGGTCTATGGTCAAACACAAAGCATGAAATAGATGCAAAATCTCCATTCTCCACAAAACTATGTGTGAGCCTTGTCTGCAGCTACTCAGTCATGGCAGCAGACCTGTTTTGCTTCCTGTGTCACACACCTCTGTGAATCACAGATAGCTGAAGAAACATGGACACTTGTCTTCCTTTTCTTGGGTTTGTATTGTGATTTTACTTAATAAATTGTATAAAACTAAACCTTTTGTCCAAAATGCAACTCCATAGAGCCAGAAAGAGCTGCTGGCTCTCAGCACAGCAGAGTGTGGTTTCCCAGAGTGGCGATAGCCCATGCCCTTGTGTGATGGAGAGACTGGTGCTGCAGGGAGGCCATGCAAGGGGCTGGGCTGAGCTGCCACTAGAGGGCAAGGTAGATGCAGACCCTGGGCTCTGTGTCTTGCACCTTCACGCTTGTGGACTTTGCCCTGTCTTGAGTCAGTCCAAGTCCTTGGAATGGGCTCTGCGCCCTGCTGTGCTTCGTGCTTGCCGCAAAGTCAGCTTCATTGAAATCAGAGTAACAGATTTGGCTTTCTTTTTCTTGGTTGTGCATGCTCAGGTTTAAACATCTTTTCCTCATAAGGTGGAAAATTCTGCTGCAAATTTTGAGCCACAGCATGCGTTATTACTTTTCCTAGCCTTTGTTCCAAGGTCTGATTCGGCAGAGGTAGCAGAAGGAATCACTCAGCCACCGCGTATCTCTGGGCTCAGTAATCTGCATATGGTTTACAAGATGCAAACCCTACAGTATGACACAGCCCCTCTGCGAGGCAGCACTGGGCCAGTTGTCTTCACTGTATAGAAAGTTTCCCACTGACAGCAATACTGACAGACAGGCTGGTCTTTCTGAATCCCGTAGGTCACCATTGAAGTGGTGGATGGCCCTGATACCGAGACAGACAAAGACCTGCAGAAAGAGAGCAGCAAGCCGAGCTGGCCAGTCCCATCGCCTGACTGGAGGAACTGGTGGCAGAGGTCCTCCACCTTAACTCGCATGAGCAGTGGTGACCAGGACTACAAGTATGACAGCACTACTGAAGACAGCAACTTCCTAAACCCTCTCGGTGGGTGGGATAGTCATGCACCCAGTCACCGGACATTTGAGTCCAAGGAGCAGCCAGAGTATGGTATGTTTGTGTTCCAGGCCTCTTATGGGCATCTTGGGATTGTAAAAATGAGTTTGGGGGAAATGAGAATGGTGAGGCATCGCTGAAAACAGGCCAAGCAAAACAGAATTTTTCAACATGTGGCTTTTGTTCATCAGCTTTTAAATACAAATCTGTGCAGATGCACAGGCTGTACTGTGGTAGCTGCATTCCACTAGTAAGTCTATAATCTTGAAAATCATACCAGTTATCCCATAAGAGGACTTTTTTTTAGTCCTGAGTGTACTTTCTTAAAAGCAAAGGAAACAAGGTTTTGTATTTATTTTTAGAGTAAGGGTAAGTACAAATATAGAATCATGCGGTGGTTTGGGAACCAAAATAACAATTATTGCATAAATAAGCAAGATCTAAAACATGGTAGTATTTGGTGGATACATAAATAAGATGAATTATGTTGGTGCATGTGTGGGGAGTGGCATATGCAGCAGGAACATGGTGTATGTGTGTGTGTAATTCTCTTCCAGATGTGTCATGGTGAAAACCATTGTTTTCAGCTTGTTGTATGAAGCAGTTGCAGAAACTAGAAACAGAGGAGCTACAGTTATTCACTGCCTCAGCAGGATGTAACTATCCACAGTGGCATGACTCAAAGGAGGTGAAGTGATAACGTGCTCACAGGTAGCCTAGAGCCTCTTAGATTTAAGCCATACATAAATACGGAAGATTTTTACTGAGAGCAGGGTTTGAAAGCCACAGTATTTTTACTCTGGCACTGCTGTTGCGTTCCCTGCATACTGCAGAGTGGCTGTCATGTGCTGATTCAACCTTATTTTTCCCCTGTTTTGATTAACTTTGAGTCCTAGGGCCTTAACAATTAAGAAAATCTGGAATAGTGTATTTAAACACATAGATATGTACTAAATTTTGTGGCTGGAAGATTAAAGTCTATCCCTTCTTTATTGCACCTGCATTTATTTGTATTATTAGATATTCTATTATTTTGCATTTATTCATACATCAGGTAGTTATTCATTTAGGTAACATAAAATTGCTTTTAATATAGAACCCTAGTAGAAAAAAAATATAAATTACAAATATTACAATAGGAAGAACACGTTGAACTCCAGCTGACAGTCTAATGTGGTTAGTAATAGAAGGTACTGCATGTTTCATAGTTCAGTATAAACACTAGGTAGATAGACATAAAAATTATTGTAGTGTTCTCGGCTGTACACCAAAGCATCCTACTAATTGGCAAAAGCTCCTGGCCTTCTGACTAACCTAAAATGCCATATGCCATTGACTTTGGCCAGGAGGATGTAGCAGCAGATCCTGCCTGTATGGGGCTTTATGCTAGTTCCACCCATTGACCTGTCATGTTTCACAGCTCTGTCTCCCTCATCCTACCCCTGCCAAAAGCTCTGTACAGCTCTGCCTACCCTCCACCTCCCCCCCCCTCTCCCTCCCAGGCTGGGTTCTTCAACAAGCATTGCACCTGCTCAACCTCCTTCTGCCTCGCCAACCACGTGGAGAAAAAAAAAGCAGTGGTGGGAAGGAGAAACAGGGCCAGGGAGAGAGGGCAAAGCACATTCTCCTAAGGCGTCTTACACCTCTTCAGGCTGCTGTAGTGCCCACCCATTGGCAAATCCCACAGTCGTGGGGCTTTGCACGCAGACGGCAGCCACATTCCCACCCACATCACACTGTGGACACCTGATTCGGATGTGGTGGCTTCCCCATCTGCAGCAGTGTAGGAAAAGCACATAAGGTCCCTGCCACGAGGAACTCGCATCCAGGCAGATTGCTACAAGTGAGATATATAACCTTCCCATATTCCTGGCAATAAATGTTTAATAGCACCCCACAGAGCTGTCATCAGTCATTACATGTGGTACAAATCAAGCTACGTGTTCTACTAACCAGCTCAGGAAGCCCACAGACAGCATGGCAGTGGCGGGGGTGGAGCAGGAATCGTGTGTAGCAGAGGCCAGTGCTGGCAGGGATCTGTCCCTGTCTCTTGCCTATACACACACATTCTGCCTATAGCTAGACAGTATGGCTGGCTCAGAGTCACTAAACCGAGTTTTGCTTTGCTACCAGTGCTGGTTTATCCCAAATGAGCAAAGGCTGCAAATTATGATCACAGGGGCAGTTAAATATCTCCTGTAGATTACAGAGAAATCTGTTAAGCTGGACATTCCCTAGAGAGAGACAGCACTCTGCTGGGGAGGCCAGTGGGAAAGCAAGAAAACAGGGATTGCTCCATGAATGCCATTTGGTGCCCTTCGCAAGGCAGAATATGTAACAGTTAACTCAGCAAACAAAGGAGCCTGGTTCTAAAGAGTTTAGATACTTACAGTGGCAGCAAGCCACAGTGGTGCAGGCTTGGTACCATTTGCCCTTGGCTGTCTACCAGAAGAGAATGAAGTTGTGTTGTTTTCAGACCGTTCCTGCAAGTAAACAGATTTGATGTTATTTACTAATTCACATGAAACACTACAAATTGCATGTTGTTCTGGGTGCAAGGTGCACATGTGGTTCCCTATATTCATGGCAGTGTTCCTGTAATGTGTTTCCTGTTCAAGGGACTGAAAAACAAAATTGCAATTTTCACGCATGACCCTCAGCCTTCCACAGTCCAACATTGATCGTGTCCTAAAAGCTGAGCATTGTTGTGCATTGCTGTGTGTTTTGAAAAGCAGAAAAGGAAAACTTCATTTTTCCTGTGCCTGATTAGTCTGTGGTCAGAAAATGTATTCCTATAGACAGGGAAGTTACGTGAATAAATGTGTACTGTTAGTTCATGACCCAGCTTTGCAGCTGAGGATTCTCAGCTGCCAAAAGGTCAAAAGAGAAAGGAAATATTTTTTCAAATAATGTTGCATGCATTTCCCTGAGGAGCATCAAGTGTAAAAACCATTTAAACAGCAGGCTTACGCCTGGCATTTAGCCCAAGCTTCAGGTAGAAACATCTGGATTCCATTCTTGTTTTGCCTTCTTAATAAAAACCACTACACAGTAGTTTTGGGTAGTAGGAGTGTCGTCTCTTCATTTCCTTCCTCATCTTTGTTCTTACGCAGATTATATTGACGGTGAGGGAGACTGGAGCTCGTGGTCCCTTTGTAGCGTCACCTGCGGGAGCGGCAACCAGAAGCGGACGAGGTCCTGTGGGTACGCCTGCACTGCCACCGAGTCCCGGACCTGCGACAGGCCCAACTGCCCAGGTGCGACCACTGGTGTGTGAAGGGCTGTGGGAGGGGCGTGGGGAGAGGCGGGCCAAGGCGGGAGGAGAGTCCTCCTCTACGCAGCCCAAGGCCCAATCCTTCCCTGGCTAGGTGCAGGTTTTGGTGGGAGGAGACATGCTGGTTTTCAGGGCCATTTATGAAATGGCAGGTTCTTTGCTAGTGATAATATGCTGCTAGAGGCAGTCTGCTGTCCCTTGGGACTTGAAAGACAAACACAGGCTTTTTTTAGGTTTAAGCGGCCATTTTTGTGCACAGCATGTTTTGTATTCCAGAGGATGTCACCTGCTCTCTCAAAACAAATTTGCATTATTTGCAGAATTTCAAAACAGCTCTGCTGTTACCTCAGCAAGCTCTTATTTTGCTGTGCAGTGAACGGGCGTGCCTGTGTCATGAACAAAGAGCTCCCCCTCCATGGCTTTTAAGTTTTGTAACAGAGTTGTTGAAAGACTCCATGTGCATTAAAATGAAAAAAATACTTTCTGTACCTGTTTTGAGTTTCATTCCAGAGATTTTGAGTTCATTGAGCTGTAAGCTACAAAATTTCCCATCCTGGAAAGGCAGTGTTAAGGTGGAAATGTCATCTCTGTTTCATTACATGTTGTGTGATAATTGAAGAATTATCAAAGAGCAAGTTTGGTCCTGCAATAGCTGTGCACAGCGGGATGAAGAACTCTACAGTTTTGGCTTGAATATGTTCAGAAAATACAGCCAAGGAGCCATACCTTAGCTCCTACCCATCTGTAGGCACTGACAGACATTTAAATGCCAGTGACGAAGGTGTCCTTACCATCCCGCACTTCCGCTTTGGTGAAAGCAGGGCTGAGCACTCAAACCTCCATCATGAATTTGAAGCTGCTACGGAATACTTTCACGGGTGTTCTTTCAATGCTGCTGTGTGTTCGTATTTAGGCAAGTTTGTAAAGCGGTGATGCAGTAATTGCCACAATTCATGAGATGGGTGCAATCCTGTTAATTCCCAATATTAGAGAGAAGTAAAAACACAGAAAGGCATAAATTCTTGAACTGGAGGTCATGTTTTTTCTAATGGGAAGTGAAATGTCAGCAGTGCTGAAGAGAAGATTTTAGAGCCTTGGTGAGAGGGCTGGAGAGAAGTTTCTCACAGACAGATGTGTGTTGCCATTGCAAGGGAATGGCTGCGAGGCAGTTCAGGAGAAGAGTGTGTCTGGATGCTCTCATACATCCTAAAACCTCAATAATAAGGGGTTAATTCCAGAAGAAAGTACATAGCCCCCAGTTATATTCTCCAGTATTTATTACCAGATAGCACCAAACATTGGCAAACTTGAAAGACTATATTTTGTCATATAACAGACCCCCAACGATCAGCAAGCAAAATATATTCACTCTTTGAGGCTGTGCTGACATTTTTAAAATTACAAGGGCAAAGCTCAGCTTCTGCTGTTTATAATTCCAACAGTGAATTACTGCCTTGTAATGGGTTCTTGGGTATCTATTATGCTGCATCTACTGCTGGACTTAAGGCAAAACCCTAAGATAATTTTATTGAAAAGCAGCCCAAGGCTGTTTTGAAGCTTTGCAAGCCACTATTATGCCCCAGTTCAGAAGATCGGGAGAAAGTTCACTGGCAAGAAGATGGATGGTGAATAGACTTCATTATTAACCATACAGTTACGTATTTAAGAGCTTTCTGCTCCCTTTTGAGGTCTTTAATTCAACGGAGAGGAAAAAACCTACAAACCTGTTCCAATGCTTCCTCGAAGAGACATTTGTTTTAAGGCTATATGTACAGAAACACTAGGAAAACACTAGGCTAGTAGGTAGGCTAGACTAAAGCACCAGTGAAAGGATGTTTACTTTGGCAAAATCAATACCTTTTCTGGCAATCAATGTTTCTCTCTGCTGACAGTAAACACTTAACTGGAGGTTGTTGGAAGATCCTGATATTTTATTTGATTGCTATAGGTGGTGAGGAAATCGATTGTTTGGAGAGGTTATTTATCTCTGACCTACTCACACCTACTCACTGGGAGAGACCAGCAAGCTACAGTCTCCTTGTAATAGCATCATTCTTCCTCATACTTCCTGAACAATGGTTGTCCACATACAGATATGAACTTACTCATCTGTCTTTGGGCATGTCGCTCTGTTTCAGGCAGTGGCACAAAGGCTGTCTCCTTTAGACCTCACCTTTCACCCAGGGCTCTAGAGCTTCTGTTAGGACACTGCTTTTTATCTCAGTCATTTGTGATGCATGCTCTGGAGAAGATGCTGGTCACATAAAGCTGACCAGGAAGCTGTTAGTGCAGTGTGTGCAGGGCTCCCACCTGAATTACTGGGAGATGTTGGGAAGCCTAGCACCAGGAAGAGGAGGAACTAAACTGGTTCCCCCGCTGCTGCCCCTGCACTGGGTCATAACTGACTGGTTTGTTGCTTAAATATAATCTAAGCTCTAAAACTTGAAAACTTTTGACCTTTGGGCTAGGCTAAGGCTTTATCTTCCTAACACCACAGACTCCTTGGTCATTACACTTTTAAATGAACACTCCCTCCAGCAGCAACTCCAGATGACTTCCCTGCCAAGCAGGAGCACCATGCAGAGCTGGGGAGGGAAGGGATGACAGGGAGGCAGTTGATTGCATTGTGTTTTAATGGGAAAACACCAGCACCATTAAGGCGTGTTTGTCTTAGGGATTGAAGATACCTTCCGGACAGCTGCCACAGAAGTGAGCTTACTTGCAGGAAGTGAAGACTTCAACGCTACCAAACTGTTTGAAGTTGGTAAGCAGCCTAGTCAATCTTTCAGTAACAGATAAGAGGCTTCCTCAGATTTTCCTGGTTTGACTCTTGCTGTGGGACCAGGATTTTGAGTTTACCATTAAAAAATGTCAGTAATAATGGTAATTTATTATCTTGCTTAAGTTTACAATCTGAACCTTAGCTCACTTCTTTCTCCTCTTAAGTCTTAGCAATTTTCTCTGTTCCTTTCATTATAAAACAGTGATTCTGCGTCCTAGTTCAGAAAAGAGCTGTAAGGCTCCACACTAATGAAAGGGAAGAAATCAAACACTCTAAAGAGTGTTGCTGAAACAGCCTCAAATGGAAGATAGTATAAAAGCATTTTTTGTACAGCTGTCACGTTAAAAAAAAAAGACAATGACTTTTATGAGCATGCATATGCATTTATAACTGTGTGTGATGCACTGGGGATGTCCGAAGTGATTTTACAGGCATGGCTTGATACTGATCTATCCAAAACTCAGCCCAGCCTCTGTAATGTTCTGATTTCATGCCTCCAACCATGGTGTGGCCATGCTTAGGCACTGGATGCAGGACTAACTGGGTAAACAATGTAATCCAGCACCTCCCTCCTATGGTGGCAGAGCACAACAGTTAATGAGAGCCGGGATGGGACTCTTTAAGGAGACAGAAAAACAGGACACAGATCACTAAGTAAATATTTTGCAAGAATATTTGCTGCAGGAGTTTTAGGTCTGTCTTTGCCTTACACCACAGTTCTAGTAACTAAGTGTGGAGCAAACTGGGGTTTTTTGAAAACTGTAAATAATGTTTTAGGTAGGAGACAATTAACTGGATTCTCCCAAGAGTGTTGCAAAATAATAAGGTGCCAGTATTAAATATGCTACTAGTCTATAAATCTCTTTAATCTTGGCTATAAGTTATGGCTCTGGTGCCATTAAATCCTCCTTAAGTACAGACACTGATATTATGTCATGTATGCCCTTTTAGAATCTGATCACTTTTGGCTGCAATTGTCAGCTGTCAGTCTCTATGTTTGAACTACAGCTGCTTGAAATACCCCTTTGGGAAGATGAAAACCAAATAGGAAAAAGTATTTATTAGTTAAAAGACTGAATTAGGGCTTAATAATGAACTTCAGAAAAAGTAATCCAGGCCTTGCTTGCCATCTTGGTATTTCTAGCACCGTGAGAAACTCAAATCCTTCTACATCTGAATCTGCTGTTCTTACAGGGTGAGTGTTTGGACTAGGGCTTTAAACCGGAGACTGGCATCATTCACTGTGATTTCCCTATGTCAGTTCTATTGCTCATAAGCCCAAGGTAGTGTCTCTTGTGCTGCGTGGCAGCCTAAATTGGAATTTAGCAGGCAGAAGAAATGACGAAGATTCTTCCCAGTGTGGTGCTGCACTGTAATTCAGAGTAGCACTGCCTGAGGCCCTAAAGCCAGTCACAAACGTGATTTTTTTATCTGAGAGAACGGCACACGAACACAGAGTGCAGGCAGGGAGGCAAGCTTTGGCTGCCCTTTCTTTCTTAAGCAAAGCCTTGGTGCTGAACAGTTACTCATTTACTTCACTCATTTGTTATCACCACTGGTTGTATGAACTGGGATGCTGCATAATGTATCTTAAGTTTCCATTTCCTGCCCTTAAACAGATACTGATAGCTGTGAAAGATGGATGAGCTGCAAAAGCGAGTTCTTGAAGAAATATATGCACAAAGTGGTCAACGATCTTCCCAGCTGCCCATGCTCCTACCCCAGAGAAGTTGCATACAGCACTGCTGAAATCTATGATCGAATTAAGAGGAAAAACTTTCGCTGGAAAGATGCAAGCGGTCCGAAGGAAAAACTGGAGATCTATAAGCCCACTGCACGGTACTGCATCCGCTCCATGCTCTCTCTGGAAAGCACAACGCTTGCAGCACAGCACTGCTGCTATGATGATAATATGCAGCTGATTACCAGAGGGAAAGGGGCAGGCACACCAAACCTGATCAGCATCGAATTCTCAGCAGAACTCCATTACAAAGTGGACATTCTGCCTTGGATTATATGCAAGGGTGACTGGAGCCGGTACAATGAAGCACGACCTCCCAACAATGGGCAGAAGTGTACAGAAAATCCTTCAGATGAAGACTACTACAAGCAATTTCAAGAAGCACGGGAATACTGAGAAGATTTTCCTCCTCTTCAGACACAAAATAGCATTCGTTTCCTGGATGCCAAAGAACTGTTAACAACTGCTGCTTTGTCTCCTTGACAGGGGTTGATCAGTTTCTTTCTAATGAATGTACATAGTTGTAATATAATACATAAGTATTTTTCATAGTGTGTGTAATTTATAAACACGTATCTCCCTATCTCACACACACCTATTTTTACATACAGACATACATAAAACTTGTGCTGGTATGATTTTATAATGCGATAACGTTCATTTAATAACGTGCATTTCATTTTATTCCCCAACTGTAACACAAGGAGGGGGGAGGCAGCTGATGTCACCATCAGGCCCCGAGGCCCCAGCTGAGGAGGGCACATATTTAGAAGTTGTTCTAAACAACAGGAATGAAGAATGTGCTCTTCCATATGGGAATGGTTTACAAGATTAATGCACCTACAGCATCAGTTTTCTCTATAATTGATCTCATGACTAGTATCTAAGAAAAGAAAAAAAAATTTTTTGGAAGGGTAATACTCAAAACTGCATATAGACACTTACTGGCAATTTTTTCTTGGAATTATTCCTGTTATCTTCAAGCTCAGGGTTTTGCACTCCACCTGGGGTAGGCTCGCAGGCAGACGTAGCTGTAGTTTTCCTGCAGAGCAGAAGTCATCCTGATGCAGTGGTTCTGCAAGAGTTACTAACAGCCCATTCCTGGAAACATCTCAGGTCTGGAGCTACAGCTGTCAGGGCTCACATCTTATGCTGGAGAGCAGACCTGCAGGGCAGCTGCCTGTGCGCTGAGCAGGACCTAAGTCTGGATGAGAAAGGACAGAGAAGGAAATTTTGTCAAAGAAAAAAATCCCAACAAAATCAGTTACTTCCCAGTTTTTAATATGAAGAGTGTTTAGATCTGTTTGTTTCTTTTAAGAAAAGAAAGAAGTTTATTTTTTTAAAGAACAGGAAAAGTGGAATCCACATTTCTAAGTTCCCTGAGATACAGCACGCAACCAGCCCCTTTCCCCCATGTATCGTATGCTGAGCGCACAGTGTCCTAGAGAAGAAGCAGTTCTTTAAGGAAGCTGTCTGGGAGGAACTATTGGTGAGTTAAAATGTCTTCTTTTTTTTTTTTTAAAGCTAGCATTATTTTTGTAAAGTATTTATTGAATTGTAACAACTCACACATGGGCTATGTCTAACATGAAAGGCTTCAGTAGATGGAACTTGATTGCCAAGAATAAGACTGTTGTTAGGCAAAGATTTTACTTCCAAACTTATAGGAAGTGCAAGTCTACATACATAATCCTGTAATTGAACAGCTGATACCTGCATTCTTATGAAAGATAAAAATTGCACCGTGGGTAAATAAATACTTACAGTTCCATCCTGTAAAAGCCTGTTGTGCTGCAAGTCAATGTCTTCATTTGGAAAACTAAGGCTCAATACTCCTAGAGAAGTGCCTGTGTTGGGGTTACATGTTGGGATACACAGATGTGCACACAGCGGTGAAGCCAAGCTTGCACGGCAGTCGGTCTTAGCTGAAAGATTCAAGACAGCCGTGAAAGACAATTCCTTCTGCTGTGTACATACACACATACATGCTCTACATCTTGTCTCTGTCTGCGTTGGCCTTGCAGGTGATGGTCAACTGTGACTTCCCAGGCAGGCACGTGCGCAGTGATCCCCCCAGCACTGGCATATGCATAGTAAGTCCGCTGAGTCTGGGAAGTGTCAGGCTTGTGTAGATCTGCCCAACTGGTGCAAATCAGGGGATTAATAAGCAGCCTGGGCCTGGGACACCCACTCTGACCAAATGCGTGGCACATACACTGCGAAGGCTCTCCCTGGATCTGCCAGACCTAGTCTGACAGGCTGCAGAGCCTCAGCACTGCATGTACGCTCCAGGTGTCCAGAAACACAGTGGTCCAGGCAAAGCTACCACATATGCAACAGCAACTGGTCTACTGAGGTAACTTGCGCAGCTGGAAATCTTGGCCAAGTCATCAGCTCTTCCCAGACACAGGCTCGAGTCAGATGTGGGGGGAAACATTGGTATATTCTAGCACTAGCTGGTAGTAACAAAACATGGTTGAGCAAGAGGGTAAACATGGGGATCGCCCCTTAAATTTTTATAGAAACCAGGTTTTGTAAATTCTTGCAGGGTCATAAGAAGGAGCCACTAGCTTGCGGAGCCAGTTAAATTGACAGCAGATGGATGAAAGGCATAAGCAACTCCAGGATCAGTCACTTAATAGGGAAGACAGGTATTTTCTGCAGCGTAGGGAGAAAGCTCTGCTTTTTACTTCACTTGGCAGTACGGGGGGAACAACAGTCTCAAGTTTCTCTGGGGGGCAATGGGAGGGCAGTCACAGATCTTGAAATATAAAACACATCCCTGCAGTCTACGGATTAGTAAATTATGGTGCTATTGAGAAATGCTACTACAACATTAATATGGAACATAACAAATAAAGTGTCAGGGAAGAGGAAAAATTATTTTAATAAATGAAATGACGCACAAAGTTTCAAGTGTGGTAACACTCATAATCTGCCAAGGCTAGAAACTGAGGGAGTCTAATAACCACCGGTCAGGACCTACCAGGTTTTTCATAAGATGAGTCCTGGAGCACAGATCAAGAGTGTTCACACTTCTGCAGTCTTAAGCAATGGCCTTTATTAAAAACAAAGTCAGTCCTATTTTATAATAAATTATGATCCATGAAAACCTGGGCTGCCGCCTTTTTTTTTTTTTCTTTTCCCCTCTCTGTTCTATTTACCTCCTTTCCAACGAATAAAGTTGTATCTGGAATGAGTTTGCGTAGTAGACCTTAGCAAGGTGCTGGAGTTTACTGTGGCCAAGTTTGGATCAGCCTCTTAAATACAAAGCTCTTCATATTAGAATAAGACCTGAGAAAGGGTTTGTGGTCTTATGTTCCCAGGCACAGGTTGGTAGTTAGAAGCTGCTGATGTGTTTCTAAGTTACCACAGAATGGTGCGTATCAGAAGACCCAGACAAAGATAGAAGGGGGACTAAAACAAGCAGAAGTAAATGGGACTTACGGTCTCAACACTGCAAAATCCTCAGAGAGGCCCCCACCATTACCCATCCTGCTTCCTAGAAGAAAACTTAAAATACAGACTTCACAGCAACCTCTCATTGTGTATCTGAGCAGTTTGGTTTACCTGTTTCTCATCAGGGTAGGGTGTTTTCACCTCCTGGCCTCTCATTACTCTGCAGTACCTTTTTCCTGGGTGGGCACAGCTGTTTGTGCAACAAGAGGAACCAGACAAGTTAGCCAAGTTATTTTTAATCCTGATCAGTCAACAGATAGAGATATCACACAGCTTCAGAGTCGAGTTTGGGGGAACGCCTTGAGCTGGCACTGCTGCTGAGAAAGAGGCATGCCCAAGGCAGCTGTAAAAGGACAGAATACATACCTTTGATGGTCAAAAGGATGCGAGGCCCTGGCTTCCTATCACCCAGACAGCTGCTGAGCAGCAACATTCCACTAACATGACCCACAGTGATGCATATGGGCTACAGGACAATATAGTGCAAAACAAAAACACACATTCACGAATCCCCTCAGTCCTGCATTAGTTACCAGCTGCATTTTTCTCCACCGCTGTGCAAAATGGTTAGCACTGTCAACACAACACATTCTTTCAAAACACGCTGGTGAGCCCGTAGCACCGCCTTTGCCAGCTGAAGCATTTCCATCGTGACAGCACCACTCACTGCCAAGGATGCACCTGACACTTTCAGCTGAGTGGGGTCAGGTCAGTCAAAGATGGGAAAGAGGGGAAAGTCACCTTGCCTGGTATTTGTTAGATAGAACACGAGCAAGCAGTGTACCCAGGTGGCCAAGATGGCCAACAGTATCCTGGCTTGTATTAGAAAGAGCATGGCCAGCAGGAGTAGAGGAGTAATTGTACCTCTGTACTTGGCACTGGTGAGGCCTCGCCTTGAATACTGGGTTCAGGTTTGGGCCCCTCACTACAAGGTAGTTGTAGAGCCGGAGCCTGTCCAAAGGGCAATGAAGCTGGTGAAGAGTCTAGAGAACAACACTTATGAAGAGTGGCTGAGGTTGTTTAGCCTGGAGAAAAGGAGGCTGATGGGAGACCTTACTGCTCTCTAGAACTACCTGAGAGGAGATTTATTAGTAATTTATTAGAAAATTCCTCATATTTGGACTGGACAAACCACAAAGAAACCTGGCATGGGCCATTGTTAGCAAGGGGGTCAGTCTCCAAAGTAACAAGCAATAGAACAAGAGGAAATGGCCTCAAGTTGCACCAAGGGATGTTCAGATTGGATATTAAGGAAAAATTTATTCCCTGAAAGGGTTGTTGAGGCCTGTCCCAGACTGCCCAGGGCAGTGGTGGAGTCTGCATCCCTGGAGGGATTTAAAAGCTGTGGAGATGTGGGTGCTCAGGAACATGGTTTAGTAGTGACAGTGCTAACAGTTGGACTTGATGATCTGAAAGGTCTCTTCCAATGAGAACAATTCTGTGATTCTAATAATCTGCTGCTTCCTGGCAGTATATGTATAAGTCATGTAGTGAGGGGATGCCCCTGCCAGACCACAAAGAGCCCTGATCCTGGTGGGCAGCAGGAAGGCAGCAAGGGAAGTGCCCGGCCCTTGGGGTGATGGCCCTGGGAGCTTCTTGAGGCTGAGGAACTGCTGGTGCTCCCACCACTGGCCTCCCCTCACTCCCCTTCCTGCTGTCTCCATCAGGGAACCGCTGGAGCCACCCAGTGTGGCTCAATGCCATGGGTGCCTGCTGGGCAGCACTGCCTTGGCTGACTCTCAGCAGCACAGGGTCACATGTATCCATCCTTGGGGAAAATCATGTTTGGGTTGGACAGACCACACAGAGTCCCATTCCTAGCAAGGTCAAACAGCTGTTGGGACAGGGAGCATGTTTATAACCCAGCCAGACACACTTTCTCCTTAAGGCTCCATAGGGTCACCCACATGACCATCCAGCCCCATGAGAGGGGCACTGGCATGGCAAGGCCATCTCTTTTTAACCCAGAGGAGGACACCTGTGAAACCGATATGCACAAGCTCAGATGTCTTTACACTCACTGCAGTAAGACCAGCAGTAAGCACCAGAATAAAGATGACACTTTACCCAGCAAAACTGGTGTCAGTGCATGTTGCTGCCTAACTGCATGGCACGTCTGTGACAGCTGAGTGAGCATGTGTTTTTCTATCACCAGTTTCCCCCTCCCTTCCCTTTGTAACTTTTAATGGAAAAATGTGTGGGCAGTTTCCATTATGCCTGCACTGTTTCAGACAAATTAAGGGGTTGGCTAAGAAATCACTGGTTTCATATTTCATATAAAATACACACACACACGCATATATTTATATATCTATGTAAATGAATTTAGGATATCCTCTAGTCATGAACTGTATAGCAGCATGTTGCCAAGTGGAGCGGCCTACACAAGGTCACTTCCTTTCAGCCTGTGCAGGGGGGTGAGGCTATTTTTGCACTCGCATGTGGGGAGAAGGGCCGGGAAACTAGAATGGCAGCAGTCATTCTTCAGATCTGCCTTGTACTTTCTGAGTGGCAGGTTTATTAATTGTTCCTTTTCAGCTGCACTGCTAAAGCCACATATGCCTTTTACAAATGATGATTTTCTATCAGGTTAGGGAGTTATAAATTCATTCCTTATTTGTTCTCTATCACAAGAAGGATCGGGGGGGGTGTGATTTTTAAACACACAGAGAAGCTTTTCATTCAGTAAAATGCACAATTCATAAGGGATTTGGAATGTTATATTCTGGAAGTGATAGCAATATTACACAGGTCAAACCAGCCAAACCTAACAAAACCAAGCCTGGGCAGCTCTAGGTTTCAGAGGTGCACTTAGATGTTTCCTTTTGAAAACTGGGCAAACAGCATTACATGTGTTAAATGTCAGAGTTTGCCGTTTATTATGGACCTGACCAATGCTCTGCTCAGAGACGAACAGTGCCTCACTCTCACAAGGGCTCTGGTATGACTCCCAAACATGCCTGAAGCCAGGGACAGCATCTGCACACAGTGGTGGTAGAGACAGGATGTGACTCAGAAAGTTTGGGGAGCAAAGAAGGCTGGGGAACCAGCTCCCACTCCAAGCACTATCTTCTGGTCTGGCTCCTGCCTCTGCATTAAGACAGACATTTGTCCCCAAAGCCAAGCTGCAGCCACCCTTCTTCCCCACTTCCTAGGGGCAGCTCTTGAGGGGACATCGCTCAGCCACAAAAAACAGAGCCAGGGAACAGCTGGCCTTGGGAGAAGCCCATCTGGCAGAGGAGGGCGCTCTCAGTCAGGTAAGAAAATGGGAAAGGTGCACATGTACTTGACCATGCAGACACCAGGATTCCTGCATTCCACTATCCTTGGCAACATTTACTGTTGGGCAATCAATGGGGAGCACCTTCAAACACAACCTGGTTTCATAAACCTTTCACCTGCCAAAGAAGCACGAGGGCAAGTCTCAAGCAGCTCACCAGCACTGCTGCAGTCCTCATCACCCCCTGAATGGCAAGGGCATCCAGCCTGGCATGACGCCTCTGTCCAAATCCAGCTTCCCCCAGAAGGCAAAGGCACAGCTTCATCTCGTGCAAATGTCCTGGCTATTCCAGTGCATCCAGACATACCAGGGAGCGATGCCTCTCACACTCTGCAGCAATAACCACATCTGAGAGCAATGGTGATCTGCTTTCAATGCGCCAGTTGTCTTGCACAACACTCATCTTACAACCTGCCTGGGAAACACATGGAAAATGAGTGTAAAAACAGGAGGAGTCTCCTCGGTTTGAGAAAGAGGACAGAGTAACAGGAATGGAACTGAATTCTGGACAGCGTGGAGAGGAAACAACTCCTTTGAGTTACCAAAGTGGCCTCATTTAAGGGTCACCAAAATTTAAATCCGGGTATGGATAATATTCTGAAGGAGGACAGCCTCCGAGAGAAGAAAGTCAGAAGGAACAATACAAGTCTTGAAAAGGAGATGAGAAAAGGAAACGTTGAAGCACTGCCCAGTTCCCAGCAGGCTGAGGACTTCCCTTGCCTGGCCGTGCACTCACAGACCCATTCTTCAACTACTTTACCATGTGTTTAATCACCACTTGGTATATGAGACCAGAAAAGCCAAGTAGATGTAAGGGGAGAAAAGCTACTGAGCCTTTTCTTCCTAACAGCCCACACGACCTCATGCTCGCTGAGGCCACAGCACAGTGGTAGCTGCACCACAGCTTTTAGCTGTCCGCAAGAGGTCGATGGTGGTGGTGAACTTTGACAAATAACTATGTTTGCCCTTGTCCATACTGGCCCAGTCATCACTATTCCTGTAATTTCATGTGGCTTTTGCTGAAAAGGTCAGCTCCCTTTCCCTCACACCTGTATCAACCACCCAGGACAGTGGGTTTGCCCCTCTCCCAGCACCAGTGACTGCACAACAGAGCAGAGGCATTAGCTTTGGGTCACTCTGCAACAAGCTTCTTTCACCAGAAGAAAAGGGAGACCCATTCTCGTCCTCCTAGCATGCAGACAGGAGGAACAAAGTCACCAGAGATGCACAGGCTGAAGGTGAGAGAGGAAGCTGACCCAACCTCAGCCTCAAACACAACCGCAGCTATCATTGCTAGGTTGGGTGGCCTGGTTAGAAATCCAGCATTGGTTTTCCAGCCAGCAGGACTGCCCCGAGGATTTGGTCTGTGAGTCAAAAGCAACCAGCAATGTGCTCTGTGTCTGACTGTCACCAGCATTGATGGGGAGCAGGAATGTGTGAAGCCCCGAGAGCTACATACTTCAAGATCTAGCTATGTACAAGATCCAACACTGCCAAGCTGAACCTTTGTCTGGGGATGGAAACAGCACCCAGGCAGCCACACAGGGAGTTGCCCCTCACCCACACCAAAGGGCTGCAGGGAAGGACAGCTGAGCTGTGACATCTAAGTTGCTGTCAGGGGGCGTTTGGCCTGCATTAGAAAGGAGGTGAGACCAAGTAGCTCCTGCTGTAGAAGAGATCTGCAAGGCCAGTGAGTCCCACAGGACTATCTGGTCCATCAGACACCTCCAGGCTGGCAATTATACTGCAAGCTGCAAAAGTCTCTTTAACCAGAGCTTGAAAAGGGAACAGAAACTAGGGTATTTTTCCTCCCAAGAATATCCACCTGTTTGTCCCCCAGATTGACTTCTGCAAAATTTGCCATGGCTTGCAGCAGGTGTATAGCTGCAACCTGGATAACCGCTTCAAAGCCAGAGCCCTCCAGAGACATTCACTGTCTGGAAGCAAAACAAAGAAGGGGAATAGCAGCACTATCACCCCCCACACAGCTAGCTAAATGTCATCCACCACATTGTTGCACCCCCAAAAATGCCAAGAGCTGCTGGGACCTTCTTCGTACCAGCATTTCCAGCTTTTCTACCTGCTGGCTGAGTTCTTCAGGTAAAGCCAGGTGGGGACTTCCATGAACGCTACCGCAACCAGCAAAAACCCTTTGAAAGCCTCCTCTGAAAGACACCATCCCAATACGTTTGCTGCTCACCCTGGGATGCAGGGGACAAGTGACAGCATCTCTCCTACCACTAACTTGCCCTGAATCAGCTTCCCACCAACATGGTCACACGTGACACAGGCACCACTGCAGGTCTGACAGTGCAGCTCAGCAGCACTGGCAGTGGCCATGGCACTGCCCTGACTTATCCCAAGACACTTCTCATGCCAGATTTTTCTTTGTTTTAATGGGAAGAGGCAAAACCTGACCTCCTGCATGAAGCCAATTTGTCTCTTCTGGATGAATTCCAGCACAAGGGGGGTACTTATACATAGGAGCTCTCTTTCATGTTTGATTGCTAGAATGAGCTAATATTGTTGTCCAGCTCAAGGCTGGGGGAGGGGGGCGGGGGGCAAAACTCACACAAATCAGGAAAGCATTAGGTAAACTTAGCTAAGAATACATCTTCTGACCAAATGGAGAGTGATGCTCTTTCACATAATTAGACTGTCTGCAGGATGTCAAAAAGAACAAACCGTGATGCTTACAGCACTGTGGGAAATGTGCAGTCCCCAGGAGATGACCGTGTCTCTTCCCCAGTGCATTGGGTCAGTTTCCCCGGGCAGGCTGTGAGGGGAGAGTGCGGTTGAAAACACCCCCAGAAACTCTCTCATTGCGTTGCAGCTCCAAATGCCATCCTCCATTCAAAGAAGAGCCATGCATGCGTAAGGATAACGTGTGAAAACTAAACCTGTCTAATCAAGAAGTGTTGGAATACTGTCTTATATTTGCACAAGCTGGGTTTTGGTGGTAAAGGGCACAAGAGCAAGTCAGATGAATGGGACTGTACTGCACAGTGGAGGGAAAGATACTCTGGACCAGCTCATGGCATCAAAGAGTAAATGATCCTGTCCTTCATGTAATGACTCTTTCTCTAACAACCTTCTCCTCAATAGGAATAGTACAAGTGGAAGTTAAAACATGCAGGCACAGCAACTGGCATAAGAGTCTGACACCCACATTTCTGCTCAGTGCCACATATTGTCAGCGGGGTGGGATACAAAGGGCCAGCTCCTTCACCTTCCAAAGCCAATGGCGAGGCTCAAAATCATCTTTAGCCCAGCCTGTTGTTTCGGGAATGAACTCTTTACCAAAAAGAAACAAATAAACATTTTCCATTCTCTTCCTGGACATTGAGCAAGAGTAACTTGTAAATTGCTTCCAGCAACTTCGAGACAACAAGGGAACAAACAACTATCAACAAGCATTACACTCGTTGCTTCACACAAAAACAGTTATGAGACTGAAGGGATCCTGACAGGCAATTGGAAAGCATTCCTTTTCATGCTAAATTTATTGTATTTTAGACCAATTTTCCATAATTTAAAATGTGTGATGTAATAAAGAGCTGGAAGGCCTTCTTTTGCCATACTATTTCACACCCAAGGCCTCAGAGCACTTTTGTGAATCAAACTCTGCGAAAGTTTTGCAAAGCAAACTGTTTCAGAAGCAAGGGACTGGAACTAGAGGGCAGTTTTCAGAGGTGTTGGTGGTCACAGAGGAGCCTCTAACAGAACCAAAGCAGCATCCCAGTATCTGGTCTCCCATGCTGGGACCGTGGGCTTTTCCCACCATGGGCAGGTGTCCACTGACAACCCACTGGTTCCCTTCACCTGGCGCTGGAGCAACTCACACTGCACTGTGCCCCGGCAGTGAAACAAATTCAGGAAGAGAGGTGAGATGGTTTTATTGAGGGAGGGGAAGGCAGGAAACGGACAATGAAACACTGCACATTTTGTACTACTTCATTTTCTCCCCAGGAAGGGAACAGCATCAGTTATGTTGGCACCACTGCTAACCGGACCATAGCTAACTGGGACCATTTGACGGTCCCAGTTCAATTCTCATGGACAAGCAACCCCCACTGCAAAAGCCAGTTGTAACTGGTGTTGTTAGACAAAGAGCTCAAAGCCTGAGCAAACATAAAGGCTGTTAAAGTGCTGCTCCTTAGTGATCCCACACAAACACATATGGCTGAGGTTTCTTAGCATTTCCATGCAAAGGAACTTGCCTATAACCATAGGCAGTGGTAATGCAAACTTCTTTACATTACTGGCACATAACCAAAGGGCTTCAGGGGACTACAAGCTGTTGGCTTAACTATACCCATATAGTAAAGCTCATAGAACCCCTTCTTAAGAGCACTCTTCCACCACAGGCAGAATTTCCAGACAAAACAGGGAAGGAGCTGGGGCCTTTCCACTCTGACAGCCTTTCTCACATGGGTGTTACATTAAAAACAAAACCAATTCTCTCCCGATGCTTCTTGCACACCTCCTGGTGCGACAGGCAGGCCTAGGCAGCAGGACCGCAACCGTACCCACTAAGGTTTGCAATGCTCTCCATGCTCATTACATTGTTATGCCACAATGCAAAACCTCACCGAGCACCTCTCAGGAGTCTCAGCTGCTAGGTATGTTCATGAACTAATTTTCCCCATTGCTTTAAAGCATGAAGATTAATATTCAACTCATCGTTTTTAGGGAAACTCATATTTTCAAGAGAATTAACCTGATCAAAGTCAGAGAGGAAGAGCTGTGAATAAACCGTGACCTAACTAAATCACTTCTCCCATGGATCTCCATCTTAGTTCTTAAGACATAAGCTCTACTAGGGAAAATTACTGGGACATAAATGGCTTTAATGCTGGTATTTCTTAAGATTTCAGTGATGATGTCTCATACCCACCATTAATTTAGGCAGAATCTGAGCAGCTACCAGGTTGTGTGAGGCAGAAGCCTGTGCCCATATTAAACACTCTCTTCAAAGCAGCACATACATTTACAAATCCTCCGCAGCTCAGAGTATGAAAAGGGTGCCGACGGTGCCGACGTTTGCTCTCAGCAGCTCTCAGGAATGCGCTGCTCGTGGGACAGCTCGATGATACGTCGTCCTGTATCCAGGAGGGCTTTGTTCTCTGTGGGGTGAAACCTCAGTCTTCAGTTTATTAAATGCAATTGCAGAAGCCAAAAGGATGAGTCACAAAGCCAGTTGTGTAAGCATGCATACGATGAAAGCACAGAGGACATGCGTTTTCCTCATGGAGGATTGCTTGGGTCTAGCAAAACCCTTCTGATGGGCATGGGCAGTTGGGGCATCAACTCGATCCATCACCTCCCATCCGATGACAGTGAGAGCTCAGGCAGATGGCAAGTGCAGGTACTGGCCTTCCTCTGACACGGTGCCATCTCTCCCTGCTTCACTGGCCACATCAGCTCCCAAACCATCTTCTCACTGCCCCTGTGCCCCACACCTTATTAAAAGATAAGTTAGGAAAAGGGGAAAGAAGAGGAAGAGAGATGAGCACCCCTAAAGTGTTGGTGGCAACACAAGTTGCCGGCACAGGACACTTGTGCCAGCAAGCGGATTACAAACAGCACTGACTGCAGGATGCAAAATATACAGAAGCAAGGGCTGCAGCGCGTCCTGGCTCAAGCATGGGTAGCATTTCCCCCCAACTCAGCAGATTGCAAAGCCTTCACCAGGACTGAACCTGCCTGACCACAGAAGCAACAGCAGGGCAGGTGGTCTTGGGCCAGGACGGGATCCTGTGTCGCTTCTGCACTGGACCTGATCAACAGGCTTTTGCTTGGGAAAAGCAGGGCTGCCTGTGGAGCAGCGCCAGGGGAGAGGAAAGGAGGAGCAAACGCCTGCAGGTGCTGCTGCTGCTGGTGTGGCAGAGATGTCTTGGCCTCAGAGAGCTTGTATCCCCACAGAATCTGGAAGGCAAACAAAATCTATGGCTTAAAGTCAGCTCTGAGGACAGCTGTGCCTTTATGTTGCCATCGCTCACAAGTTTCCATAGGTAGACCCTTGGAAAAGTGACCAGGGGTCGGATCCACTTTGTTCTCCTCACCCAGACTGTCTCTCTTCCTTACCCCCTGCCTCTAGCCAGATGTGCTCACTGTCTCGCTCCTGCCAGCCCTTTCATTCATCCTGGTGTTAATTCAGCAATTCAATTCAGGAAGCTGATCCAGCTGAAATCCTTAGCAAAAAAAAAAAAAAGTTTCCAACCAGAATATAAGCACTGCCTTTGAATACCAGAAACCTTCCTAATTTGCTAATGTAAATAAACAAATAAATAAAGTGGCTGAAGTGTCTTCATAAAAATCTCCTTTTAAGTTGAAGAATAGTGCCATGAATATACCAACCTTCTATAACCGTAAATTGAGTTGAAGAGGAGATGGTGCCTTTACTGAAAGAGACCTCAGACTGTATGGCATTCATCACTGGTTTACTCTCTTAAAATAAATCAGCTGGCAAACTTATAACGTGACCTACTTAATTTGTTGTCTCAAAACTTGATGAGCATTTAAGGCTTGTTCCCAAAGCCTGGAAAAGGAGAGGGGTTGAAAAATGTAGGCACCATATCCAAATCTCTGTATTGAGACATTGTCGTCTTTTCAACACTACAAAAAGGCACCAGAGCAGCAGTCAGTGGCTGCAGCAGTGGAGGGGAGAAGAGGGGAAAAAAAAAGAGAGAGAAGAGGGAAGAGGGAAGAGGGAAGAGGGAAGAGGGAAGAGGGAAGAGGGAAGAGGGAAGAGGGAAGAGGGAAGAGG
>JANHGN010012628.1:0-20686 GCA_024605025.1 Megaceryle maxima
TCTTCTAACTGCACTGTCTGAAGTCAGCAGCCTGTGTTCACAGGCAGTGTCTGCTGCTGGCAGTGATAACACCCCATAGTTAGAGGTAGTACCAAGGGTTGGTGTGCAGACCAAGGCCACTGTGGGATCTTGTGCACCACATTGGGGGGTGCAGGAAAGTGAAAGGCAGCACCTGCAGGGAGGAGCAGACAGGGCAGGTGACACCAAACTGACCAACAAGAGATTCCATTCCGTGTGCATCATATTTGGTAAAAGCAGAGGGACCTGGAGGGTCTATAGGGTTGTTAGCTTGCAAGTTTTGGGTTTGTTTGCTTTCTTGCTTGCTAGCTTTGTTTGCTTGCTAGCTTGCTTGCTTACTCGCTTGCCCTCTTTCTGGGGGCTCCCGGGCTCTTCTCTCTTGGCCTGCTTTGCCAGCTTTGCTCGGCTTGGCTCAGCTCCTCTTTTGGTTCCTTCCTCGGAGCATCCAAGGAGGACTCTGTCCATTCTGCCTTCGATCCCAATTGGTGTGTTCCTGAATCCAGTACCAGAATCCAGCTCCTGAACACAGCTCCCGTCTGCTGCAGGGCCCAGGCTGGGACCCCTGGTGCCTGCTCCACAGCATCAGTGGTGACGGTGATGTAATTACCATCAGGGGGGTTGGGTTCCATACTGGTTTTGTATATATATATTTGTACATACTCTATATCATTATTATTATTATTCTCATTCAAGCTGTTCTAGTTTCCTTTTCTAATCACTCAGTCTCTCTCCCTTATTCCCTTTCTCTTCCCCTTTGTGGAGGGAGGGGGGTTAACAGAGAGTGGCTGTTATAGGTCTAAGGGGCCGCCCTGACACTAAACCCTGACAGTAGCTTAGCTAAACCAGGCTGAGAATAAACACCAGCTCATGCAGGGCAACCAACAATGCCTACGTTTACCCACAGGGAACCTGCTCGGAAAAACGCATTACCTGTGCACACCTCCAAACACATTCATCTTCTCAAAGAGTGCATTAAACCAGTCAGAGGAAGACAGCCTTTCTGCCCATCTTCTCCAGTCACTTTTTCTTGACAGTGGTACAGATTATCCCAAGTCCTCAGAGCACTGTCAGCCATCTCCTGAGGACTGGCCAACCTAAGCCCACCCTCCACCTGCTTAGGGCTGTCACTCCCTCTCCCTGAAGTGCCGTCACCCAGTACGTTCTCATCTCTGGTACCAAGGTGTTGAATCAAAGAAGAACAAGCTGTGCCCTTGTCCACCCTTCTCCCTGAGCAGCACCACTAGGAACCATGCCACAGTTTCCAACTACAATTATCTCACTGGACACCTCAGTGCTAGGTGAGAGTTGCTCTGGCACCACAGGATGTTTGGTCATCGTAAAGCATACAGGAACAGAGAAGGCCCCACTGAAGATTTCCCAGACGAAACAGCCCCAAAGGCACAAGGACTGGGACAGCATGGATATCCACTGACCTCTCCACTGTTACCACACTGCTCACACTCCTTTTCTGATCACAGTGTGACATGAATCCTGTAATGACTACTGTAAACTGAACTACAAGATACTTGAGTGAGACTTAATCTCTTAGATGGTAGTTCCCTGTCTTACACCATCCACCCTTCCTTATACCAATCACTTCAGATTTGAGGAACTAGTCTAAAGCTCTAAAACTTTAGACTTTAGTGAAAGCTTGAGACACATTCTCTTTGAGAGAGCTGAGCCACCTCCTAAATCCCCACAATAAGGGAAGGCAAAAGAAAATGACACCAAGTACTGTGTCCAGCTCTGGAGCTCCCAACACAAGAAGGACATGGACCTGATGGAGGGGGTCCAGAAGGGGCCATGAAGATGATCGGAGGTCTGGAGCACCTCTCCTATGAGGACAGGCTGAGAGAGGTGGGGTTGTTCAGTCTGGAGAAGAGAAGGCTCCAGGGAGACCTTACTGCAGGCTTCCAAGTATCTGCAAGGGTCCTATAAGAAAACTGGGGAGGGACTTCTTACAAGTGGTGGTGGTAGGATAAGGGGTAATGACTTTAAACTGGACAAGGGTAGATTTCGATGTGAAAGTAGGAAGAAGTTCTTCACTCTGAGGGTGGTAAGACTCTGGAACAGGTTGCCCAGGGAAGCTGTGGGTGTTCCATCACTGGATGTGTTCAAATCCAGGCTGGATGGGACTTTGAGCAACCTGGTCTAGTGGGAGGTGTCCCTGTCCATGGTAGGGGGGTTGGAACTAGGTGATCTTTAAGTTCCCTTCTAACCCAAACCTGAATTCTATGACATCAAAATACCCATCTGAGCTGAGGGCAATCTATCTGGGGCTAAGAAATATGAGTGAGAGCGGGTTTTAACCCTAGAAATCATCTAACTACTTACTAATTTTGAATGTTCCAGTTCATTAAACCTAGATCTGACTCTACACAGGCCCTGTCTGGCTTGGGCTCCCCTCAGACCCTGATCTTAGCATGCTGACTTACAGGTCACTTCTATGAGCAACTAATGTCATGCTGGCCTCACTCCACTCAGCGATAAACTTCCTATGGACCGCAGGGTGCTGGGGTTTCCCTCTGTAGGACGGTTCCCTAAGAAGTACTCTTCCTCTCTATTTCTGCTATGATAAATCAGGTTCACAGGTTTCAGAGGAAAAAAATCTGCATTAAAAAAAAAAAAACTCCAGCATTTTTTTTCTCACTTCTGATAACATTAGGCTACAGATTTAAATAAGGTTATATACACTGATGTCCTCCAAATCAGCACAGAAATGCTTCTGCTTTTTTTCTCCCTCAAATGGGCACGTCCTTTCAGAGCCCACTTCTTGCCACAGGGACTTTCTAAGCTATCAGTCTGCCCGGAGCTCCTTCTGGCAATGAATGAAGCACAAGGCAAAGGCTGGAGGTGAGAGGGGGTCACCCTGCCCCGCTTACCTCATAGAAGAGCCCTTCAGGAAACTGCTGAAAGCACTGGGCGCAGACGAAGCACTGCTCGTGGTACAGCTCACCGTTGCTGTTGACAATTTTCTCGGCAGGGGCGAAGCCGCCCCGGCAGCGCTCACAGATGGCGTTTGCAAGCGCGTTTGCCATGTTGCTGTTGTAAAAGGAAAAAAAAAGGAACAGAAGGAAAATTAGCCCATATAGGCCACACCACTGGTTGTGGATCTCCTTTTTTTTTCCCCTCCAAGCCTGCTCAGCCTGAGTTTATCAATGGACTTAATGACTTGTGGCATCCTCTCAGAAGTAAAATTGCCATTTCCCCCCCGTTTCCAAACTCTTTAGAAAAAACCCTCTTGCAATGCCCTCTAATAACTATTAATACAAAGAAAACCAAACAGAAACATCATTACTACAGACATATTTACAGGCTTTTTATGATGAGAAAAGGCAGGCAATTCAAAGTACTACAGAAATGATTAAATACATTAGAATAACAGAAAACGAGGTAAAATATTAACAATGATTGAGGACTGGCATGTCATAGGAAAACATAAATGACAATTCCAAACTAATTCCTAATTCTAAAATACACGTAACAGCATCACTTCAAAAGCTCTAAGGAAGCAATAGGAAAGAGGCATCTTTGGAGTAATATCTTTGGCAGATATTACTGAAAACCAGAGCAAGTAAATATTTATTTCTTATATAAGCTTTGCAATGTTTGAAGTCACTTTACAACTCGAGTTTGAAGTCATGGGCTTTTTGGTTGGTTTGTCAGGGTTCTTCTGAGGAAGCTCAGCTCACAATGGGCCGGTGTTGGTCCAGGGCCAAGGGGCAGGGTGGGAATGCCCTGGCTGCCTGTCACGGTTCTCACTCAAACCAGGACACTGCCCCACTGTGACCTACACGCAGGGACAACAGAAGCTGGCACACCCCACCAGGGATGCAAAAAGAATACTCAAATAAGAACGGTGGTTGCTTCTCAAAGGCACACAACCATAAAATGACAGTGTGACAGCTGAAAAATATCAGAGTAACAAGCTACTTCACTAGGGTCATGTCCACATGTACAGAAGACAGTACAATTATGTTTCAGTTAATTAAGGCCAGAAAAAAAGATCACTTGATTTTCCCTTTGCAAACATCTTTGTACTCTAGTTACCTAGACTCGCAAAGCTATGCCTTTCAGGATCACCCCTCTGCCCTGATTCCATTGGATAGCAGAGAGCAAAGGCAGGGCAATGGTCTACATTCGTTACAATCTGACCACAGATGACAAAACCACTGACTCAAGCATCTATCTGGAAGCTTATTAAAGAACTGTCATTATTTTAAACACATGGTCACAAAAGCAGACATTTTGATACAGCTATCAGGCTGCTGCACCTGCAAGTGCAGAGCCCTCAGTCCTCTGCAAGATGTGAAGCGCTTCCCTGCAAAGGGATAAGACCTCCTGGCTCCCACCAGGTTCAACAGCAATTGAATTAATTCCTTGCACAGCATCTGAGGGAGTGAGCAAATACCTAGCACGTGGTTCAAAAGGAATGTGTTTTATCTATTTCTTACGCCCTCTCGCAGAAGAGCCCCATGCAAGGTCACATCTGACCAGTTATTATTAGCTGGCTTCCCCCCCCATCTCTCTGCAGAAGAGAAAACCAGTAACTGCTGTCCAAATTTTCTCTGCCCTCTCAGTGAACAAATTTCACAAGGAGATCGGGTGGAGGATGGTCCATCCCACGCATAACAGAAAAGCCTATGGACCCATTGCAGTGATTATACGTATCAACCGTCGTTAACTATTAAGCTTGCCCATGGGTTGTGTATGGTTTCTGTGGGGGGAAAACCTCAGTCACTGCCTGCTCTCCCCATCAAGCTAAGTGAAGAATAATCACAAGAGAAACTAGGATCCTTCACCATCACCTCAATAATTCTCGAGCACTAAGGATGCTAAGTGCTGCCAGACATAAAGTATAAACCAAACATGAAACAAAGTTCAAAACCAAATGAAAACATAAAGAGACTTTCCTCCTCAGTATGCAAAAGGACTTCACTTTGACACACATCCTATACGTAAAACCAGCGATGTACGTGATACTTCTGCATTAGTGAAGCAGTTTATCCCTTCGCCTAAAATAAGAGGCAAACAACCTAAAGTCAGAGACTACTTGCCAAGTTCCAACCCCATTTCAACTGCCAGTAAAAATTTCTGATGCAATTAATGATGAAGTTTAAAGCAACAGCTCAAATTTTAGCCGAAGATTACAACTGGCAATGTATCGAGCAGAACAGTGACAAAGGCTGCATTAGAGAATGGCTTGCACAGCCTGCCCAGAGCTCAGGGAATAGAACACCTAGGTACAATACACCAGTAATGTCACTGTAGTCACACACTGAAGCCAAACAGAATGAACTTACAGTCTTGCATAAAAGTCACAAAACTCCTTGTAGAGTTTTATGTCACTGTGCCTACGTTGCAATTTTGACACCGGTTTCTCGCCTTCATTTTCTGCAGAGCTGTGCACATCAGGAGTGACCTTGTGAGCAACCTCTTCATCCTCCGGGATGGAGTACGGGTGAGGTCTGCGCTGGAAGTCCATCTCTCTCCAGTTGCTCTCCTGGGTGTATATATTCTACGCTATACCGCAAAGAAGCTGTAGGCTAACTCTGCAAAAGGATACGCTGGACTTCCCCTTGCTCCCAGCAAAGTGATTTACTTTCACAGCTCCGTGTCATGTAGCTGGAGCTACTCGGTGCCCTGCTAAAGCTTCAAGTTAAAAGTTCAGCATCAGGGCAGCGAGCCTGGCATGCTGTGATTTACCGAGGCTGGCCGTGAGCAGAGAAGCACATTCCCCTGCCAGGCCCTCATGTAAACTCGGATGCTGGAAAGGGGCTTCACTGCCGGCTGCTGATAGAAGTCACCCAGGAGAGCTGTGCTGTGAGTAACCTCTGTGAGCAAGTAAGTTCACCACCAAACTTATGCAGCTACTCTTTGCTGAGGGGAGGGGGAGGTGGATTCCAGCAATATTTTATCCTGGGCAAACCAGCAGTGGAAGGCATGAAGAGAAGACTTCTGTCATTAGATAAGTATTGCTTTAACACTACGGCATAATAATTACATTGTAAAAATGGCCTTTAATGTTCCACTTGTGTCTTTTAAGTCGTGTGCTGAATTTATCTATAGGCATCTTTATTCTTGTCAGTACTTCAGAGAAGGGGAAGGTACAGACGGATAGTTTGGCTTCTGCTGTGCCTCACAGGCCATTAACTGGACTGCCAGGCACGCTGTAATGGGCAACACAGGAAGGAGGAAAAACAAAGCTTGATTTTCAGTGCATTTAAAGCGATGATCTTACATAAAAAGGCTTTCTGAGGTAATTTACAGTGGATTTATGGAACTGAGAGAGCAAGACCAGGAAGAAAGAATGAAAATTAAGGGGGCATAAGAAAACACAGGACAGGGAGATGAACAGAGGGAACGAGTAGAGGAATTAGGACTAGAAGATGACAAAGAATACGACACAAAGCCCAGTCAAGGCTACTACTACTTAATATGCCTTCACTTTCCTAGGACCTACTGCATAGGGTCTGGTTTGTGACGGTTTTGGTCCATATCTCTCCCCACTAGTTGGAATATCTTGCTCAGTAAGCGTGCAGCAGCACACGCATCACTTTCCCCACAAGCCTGGGCTTGCACGTAGCTGTCTTCCCATCGCCTGGCCAGCACAGCGCTATGCTGCTGCTGCTGCCAGATTTGTGGGATGGGCGTGGTCAGGCATCTTTCTTTCACCTCCCCGCAGCTGAAAGTAACCCCTGGGTGAGCTGCTGTTCTGTGCCACAGGACATCATGGTATGTGGGACCCAGGCAGCATGACCCTGCTTATTTACTGATCTGTAGGTGGGATTTATCCGTCTTGAACCAGAGTAACCAGGAATCACAAGCTGTTACAGGCTAAGGAGGCTGCACCCTCACCACTGACATGGCTTGGCTGAAGCTCAAGCCCTATTTTTGTCTGTCATGGAGCAAGCTCCATATCAAGCAATGCTCAGGTTGCAGCCCTAGGCCACGATGATCTTGCCAGAGCACCAGTGCAAGAAATAGCACTGGAAGAAAAGTTTTCTGCATCCACTGGAGCAACAGTGATGAACAGCAGCACTGTTTGACACTGGAGATGCAGGAATAGCGATGCCAGCTCTTCTCCATCCTACTTCTCAGCATCTCCTGCACAGGTCAATGCTGAGCTTCTGTGGGTATGAAAAACTCCAGGGAGATCAACTGCAATGGACCAACCATGCTAACAGGTCCCAGATCACAGGCTATTCTCCCGGGAGGCTGCTGCTGCAAATCAGAGAGCCCTAAAGAGTTTCTCTCTGCTGGCAGACTACTTCAGTCCTTGCAGGAACCTGAAATCCACAGGTTACCAAGGTGGCTGGAAGCTGCTTCTGCTGCCTCGTGTCTTCTATGGTCAACAGGAAGTATTTGCTTGCGTCTCTGGCTTGCTACTGTGCAGTCTTCTGCACGGCTACAGCAAAGCAAGCAGTACTGCAGGTCACTGCAAGAAGATGTCCATCCTGTTTTAATCTTCCCAGCTTTTTTCAAGAAGCAGTCCTACACAGTAACAGGGCTCTTATCTGTGCAGTAAGCAGAAGCTGCCTGGTTCTAGAGGTCTATTGCCATTGCTGCTTGGTGGAATTACTCCCTGTTTGGTTTTTATTAAGGAAGAAAAGAGCTTGCCAGGAGTCTAAAAAGGGCCTTTCTGCTACTGAAGCAAAACATAGTTTCTACTGTGAAGGTCTGGTAATCCACAAATGCAGAGCAGCTGGCCATCTGCCTCTGCTCAGTCATTTTGCTGGAGGCATGTCGCCACGGTCTGCTGTTAAAAATACACAGCATTTTCATTAGGGAATGCTAGGTTACTCCAAAGTGAAGCTGTCCATGGGAAGCAAGAAGTTGCAGGGGGTTGTTGATTTGCAGCAGCAGCTTCCCAAGGGCATTCTCTGGTATATGGGACAAAACCTACCAGCCTGCTGCTAAGGAAGCAGTGATAGGGAGGAGTCAAATGTTTAACTGGAAAAGGTACGTAGCAAGGAAGAAGACAGGGAGGCTCTTCCTGGCACACTCCTGAGGATCTTATCAGAAGCCAAAGCTGATGCTGGGCAAGGTGCAAAAGGAAACGGCAGAAGAAGGGAGGGGAAGGGTCCCACTGAGGCCAAGGAGAAGAGCTTCAGAAAACAGCAGCAGAAGTAGCCATGCTGCTGTATCTTTGCTGAGGGATGACTGCAGCCCCATTCACTCGCCGCGCTCCCTGGAGAGCTTTCAAATCCACCTGCCTGTGCTGGTGGCTTCCAGAGGCAGACGGGGGGGACTCTTACAGAGAAGGCTCGGTGGCTGGCCAGCCCCACCGAGTTGTTTCTCTCCATGCCACAAATAGACGTGCTGACCAGTCAGGGCTCCAAACAAGGTGCTTGGCAAAGCAGCTGCTGCCTGGCAACCTACTCATGCCACCGTGCAATGTGACTGCGGCACGATGCTGGCGGGAGGCCTCGCGCCACACTGGGGCACGCAGGAGGGGATAAGTGCTCACCGTGCATCCCTCCCCTTCCTGCAGAGCTAAGGGTGATTTAATTTGAATGATATTTAACATATATGCTATACAATGGCCCTCATAAGCTAAATACAGAACAACTATAGAACAGAAGTTTTGCTGCAAAATACGTGTGGATTTCCAGTGCCCTGCGCTGATTTCTGCAGCAACCTTTTAAAGCACTAATTGACCTTTTGTGTCTGCTTTTTATTGCAATTAAAAACACTCTTGGGTTCTGGTTCCTGCATTTGTTTATCTCTTAAGCAATAAAATACTTTCCATGTTAAGCTGGTCTCCCAAGGCAATTTGAAAGAAGGTATAAATCTTTTCCATAATAAAAATGCATGTTAAAGGCAGATTTTCACGTGTCCAGCACTTCTCCAACTTCTGTTTCTATTAAAAAAAGAAAGAAAACCATCTTGAAACCACTACAATAAAACCCAAGATAATTCTGAGTGCTCCTGTAAGTTTCATCCTTTACTCCTCACCACAAAAAGCATCATTAAGCTTATGTGGTGGGAGTTTAAAGAGGGCAGGCAAAAAAAGCAACTCTAGCTGTTTCATATAGCTCAATATAAATTTATTCTAGTATAAGCATGTCTAAAAAATGCTTTGGTCTCCACAAAGAGAAGGTTCACATTCCATCTCTCCTTAAGGAAGTGAATATAACTGGAATAAGCAGGTAAGCAGCACCTTCCCACACAAGGTTTTATCAGCCATACAAGCCCAGTGAAATATCAGTCTCTGACAGAAGGTGTAGAAAAGGAGAGTGATATTTAACTGCAGCACTTTCCTGTTGTAAGTAGTATTTTGAAAAACTATATTTTCTTCCTGCTGGTTATAAACATTACCAAATGAAGCCACACTTCATGTAAAACAAGAAATTACTTCTGTGTACAGATATTTGATACTCTTTTAAACCAGCCATCTCTTCTTTTTCCACTGCTGTTTTTTGAATCCTGCACAGACAAGAAAAACCAAAACCAACAAAAAAAAGTGGTATCGCATATAGGAAACTCACAAAGCTCTACTAAATTTGTGCTGCATGAGATACAGCACACAACTGGTTATTCTTAAGATCTGCACCCTGCATAGTTGACCACACCACAGGAAGTACACTGTATCCAAACTCTTCCAACTCAATACATTTTAAAGATGCATTTGCACTACTAAATTCCATATAATAACATTTATATCCCCATTTCCAATTTAAGAATAATATAAAAGGTCAGGTACTCAGTACTAGGGGCTGCACATCAAATGTCTCTTGAGACACTCGCTCTGAAAGAACCATTTTTTCAAGACCAACAAGATGAGGCCCACCAACCTGAAAAGTGTCCTTCTGTTTGGTCATACACACTGAACTTCACAACACCAGGGTCATTCAGTTACAAGATTTTAAAGTGTTTGGGCAGAATAATATTTATACTGGTGGAAATCAAACCCCTGGAAAGTCAAGGGATGCACAATAAAGTGTGATCAGGCAATTGCAAGCCAATTGCAATTGCAAGCCAATTACAACTCAGTGTATGCGTGCTCCTCCTCTCCACTGCTTAAGGAATAGCTTTAAAGTTCAAATATGTAAACCATGTATGAGGTTGACCTTTGCATTTTCTGACATTTTAGGAAAATAGCATCCTGGCCGGTATCAGAAACAGTGTGGCCAACAGGAGTAGGGAAGTGATTGTGCCCCTGTACTGGGCACTGGTGAAGCCGCACCTTGAATTATGTGTTCAGTTTTGGGCCCCTCACTACAGGAAGGAAGGACATTGAGGTGCTGGAGCATGTCCAGAGAAGGGCAATGATGCTGGTGAAGGGTCTAGAGCACAAATCTTATGGGGAGCAGCTGAGGGAACTGGGGTTGTTTACACTGAAGAAAAAGAGGCTCAGGGGAGGCTTTTGTAGCAGCTCTTGCTCTCTACAACTACCTAAAAGTGTAGTGAGGTGGGTGCTCGTCTCTTCTCCCATGTAACAAGCAATAGGATGAGAGGAAATGGCCCAAAGACTGGACAACAGGAAATATTTCTTCACAGAAAGGGTTGCTAAGCATTGGAACAGGCTTCTCAGTGAAGTGGTGGAGTCACCATCCCTGGTGGTATTTAAATGACATGTAGACGTGGCATTCAGGGACATGGTTTAGTGGGACTTGGCAGTGTTAGGTTTATGGTTGGTCTCAATTTTAAAGGTCCCCTTTCCAATCCAAGTGATTCTATGATTCTCAAATGCTATACTACTACGCTTTTCTTCACAGTAAGAGCTTCCTAGCACCAATATTCATGTCACCTGTCACTGAAATCCACCAAAAACCCTTCACTGAATCCTTAGTGTAAAGGCAAATGTCAGCCATTGCTTTTGCCTTAGTCATCTGTCCATGGCGAGCTGGAATTCATGTTCTCACAAGCCAAACACCACGACCTGAGCGGTTCATTCAGGAGCTGTAATTAACACCATGATTCAACATAACAGCCCAGCTACCAGGAGAGACTTCCAGTATATCCACACAGTTCCTTGTAGGGCAGAGATAATTTCAACAGCATGTTTCCTGGCTCACAGTGACACCCTTATTATAGTAACATATCTGCTGGAGACACCACGCTGAGGACTGGCCTTCAGCCTCAGTAACCAACACATCACTTCCACACACGTCTCCTCTTACACCTTTGATCTGCACCTCCAGCAACATAAGCTCTTGAACCACTTTTCACCTTCATAGAATCATAGAATGGCAGGGGCTGGAAGGGACTTGTGGAGATTGAGGCCAACACCCCTGCCAATGCAGGAACACCCAGGGCATGCCATCAAGTTTCTTTTTTTTATTCTATATGAGGAAGTTTTTCATTGCCTGAATTAATTTGTTCTGGGCAGATATAGAATGTGGTAAAGAAGACATCTCCTCAGCTGTTGGTCTTCGGTGACACACATATGAAATCCTAATTATTAGTCCCACTAGGTTATGGTTTCACATTTTCCTCTTCCCACTGCAGCATCACCAAGCTTTAAAACCAGCAGTGGATGGCAGACACCTGAGCCATCTGCAGTTAAGAATGCAGAATTAAAGAACAGCCCTAAGATTCACCAGTCGAAAGAGAATAACCAGAAGTGATTTGTGTTCCTAAGCTTCAAGCACGAGTAAAGTATTGACAAAGAAAGCTAATACAAAACAGCCTTGCTTTCATACTTCCTTATGATGGTCTTAACATTTCAATTAATACAAACTGAAGGTCTTTATCTTGTACTTTATATTCATTAGCTATTCAATTCTAGTAGCAGACTTGCCAAGTAAGCACAAATGAGTTTCAGTAGCAGTTAGGGCAAAGCAAGACTTCCATGCCATTTCCAAACCAAAGGCTTTGGTAACTACTGCAAGGCTTTTTTAAAGTAAGGGTTTCCACCCCAACAGCTAACTAATCCCAAATGAGTAAAGCAGAGTGAATGGTTACCATATATAAGACTTGTGGATGGAGATGTAGAAGTCACTCCTTATCTGAAGGAGTGAAACACATTATTCGCTTGGCAGACAGAACTAAAGGGTAAAGAGAAGGCGACCAGGTTTCGTGCTTTGGATCAGAGGAGTTCAAGCCAGACCTCCTTCCCCTTTGCTATGTACCACAGCAGTGGATAGAAGTTGAGATGTCCTGGTTTGAGTGAGAACAATTCTTTTCAGTGATTTTATGTTTCAGCTCAGTCTGATCTAACTCACTGCACTGTCTGCAGTCAGCAGCCTGTTTCCCAGGCAGTGGCTGCTGCTGGCAGTGATAACACCCCATGGTCAGAGTCACTGCCAAGGGTTGGTGGGCAGACCAAGGCCACTGCTGGATCTTGTGCACCACATTGGGGGGTGCAAAAAAAGAAAAGGCTGCACCTTCAGGGAGGAGCGGCCAGGACAGGTGACTCTAAACCAACCGGCAAGGTATTCAATCCCAGATATGTCATATTCAGTATAAAGCTGAGAGATCATGAGGGTCAAGATCTTCTTCCTCTCTTCTTCAGTGGATGCCATCCAAGGAGGACTCTGTCCATTCTGCCTTGGATCCTGCTCTACATGTTCCTGAATCCAGTACCAGAATCCAGCTCCTAAACACAGCTCCCATCTGCTGCGGGGCCCAGGCTGGGACTCCCCCAGTGCCTGCTCCACAGCACCAGTGGGGAAGGTGATGTTACAGGGGGGTTGGGTTCCATACTGGTTTTGCGTATTTTTGTATATATTCCATTTCATTGTTTTCTTTAAAGTTGTTCTAGTTTCCCTTTCTAATCAGTAAGTCTCTCTCACTTTCTCTTCCCCTGTGGGGAGGGAGAGGGGTTAACAGAGAGCATCTGTCATAGGTCTAGTGGACGGCCCTGACCCTAAACCCTGACAGAGGATTAGCTTTAAAAAGGAATGTAGTTAAAAACAGAGCAATTACTTGTACACTTCAGGCAAAAATTCATGACTGAAATCTGATAGCTCAGAGAGGTATCCTATCCTGAAGGTGCACTGCTACTGTGTCCTTTTCAAAAAATTAGATATATAGTGTATGCTTCAGTTTCTGAAGTCAGTGAGGAGAAACGTACAAAACAGTAACTGAAAAGCCAAACATCTAGCAAGACAAACAGCTTGCAATGCAAACTTTCCATACCGGAACAAGAAGGGGACCAGCCAGGGCAGTTTTGAGTCATGACTCCGAGTGGGTAACATTTTTCCAATAGCTGCATAGAAAACAGAGTTCAAAAGGTAGACTCCACTAGATCTGTTCCACCATAGATCATAGAACTTTATGATCTATGAAGAGCATGCAATGCATGGATTTAACATGCTGGAAAAGACAAACACTGTTTCACATCCACTTCACCTTCGTCCTTTCATTCCTTGCTGGAACAGCTTTAATCTTTAGGATCTTTCATTTAAAAAGGCACAGTTGAGAAATACTGACAGGTGTTGCTAGCTGTGTCTGCCAGTATGTTATCTCCTTCGAGGCTAATAGCTCATAGTTTTTAATACATTTTCTTCTAGCTCTATCATGGCCACTAAAATAGACAGAAAAAGCAGAAAAGCTACAGGGAATTATGTCACCGAAGTCATAACCCAAATTTCTCTTGTTGGACAGAAGGCTGCAATAGATAATGGAGCTTCAGCTCCTTCATATATAAAGACAGATCACAGGATGACTTACAATCTGCTGGCAGTATCATCCAAAAGCACTGCTCACAGGGCATTATGAACGAAACCATTATTTCAGAATGATACTGGGAACTACCTTGTACAAAGCTGGCAGATACAAAGATGAAAAACGAACAACGCCTAAAAGCTGCTTTGACAAATCAATCGGGGAAAAGGTGAACACATAACTATGTGCATTATGGCATCTGGTAATACACACGAAAACTCAAGAGTGTCACTCATGTTTGGGAGAAGACCTGAGATTCCTGGGTGTGAGGTGAGACTGGAGGAGTTAACCAAAGGAAAAAACACCGAATGTCACAAACACTGTAGGAAGTCCCTGAGCCGCAGCTGGCAGCAAACTGGGATAACTACCCCATAAAAGGCCTGGTCTTTCCTTCTACCTCCCTTCCCAGGCATCAGCTTTGGCCACTGTCAGAAGCAGTGGACGCGGCTGTTCCTGTGTCTGGAGAGCATCGTGTAAAAGGCTCATAGTCCTCTCGAGGACACCATGTCTGTTGACTTTGCATTTTCTAGAAGCTCAGATGCCACAGGAAAAGAAAATAAACAGAAAGGGAACCCCAACTCACAGCCTTTAAGATTCTTCTCCCCAGTGCCTGCAAGCCAGTAATTTTTGTTAAGTGGTGACATTGACATAATTTTGTTTTCCTCTTCTCTGCAGAATACTTCTGTGTGTAATTCACTTCAGTGTGACATGCTGCATTCAAAGGACAGCTTAAATATAATGAATAATAATGAGCAATCACAGTACACTTTCTGTAGAGAACACCTCTTATTAGGTGTTCTCAAAACATATAAAAGCAAACGCGTAAAAAAAAAAAACCAAACCAAACACCCCCACGACTTATCTCTAGCCAGCTAATCCTGTAAGAAAGAGCAGTGAAAATCTTAATTGCAATAATCATTGAAGTTTAACAATTTACTGAGATCACAGATAAAAGGAACGGTAGCAATTGCTCGGGTTTCTGTTATGCAAGCAGCCACCTCCGGTCACCTGGAGCCAGGGGAGGTGACAGTCGGGTGAGCCAGTCAAACCTTCGCAGTTGTTATGCAATGCAGGAGACACGGGGTGAGAGAGAAGGCAAGAAAAAAAGGGCGTGTTCCTCGGGAGTTATTTTAACCCCTACAGCAATGCAAAGAACAGCACATATGAAAAGTAAAGCCTCTAGTCATTCGGATACCTCAAACTAAGGCTCAATGCAAATCCCAGGTATCACGCTATTAAAATAGAGCCACGAAGCACATTTTTGCTGGTTGGAAGTTACCATAATAACAGTAATTCAGGGTTACGTTTACACGGACAAATCCTCTCTTCAATTAGAGCAGCTAGCAGATGAGCCAAAGCGTTTTTTAACCAAGAGCTCTCAAGCATCTGATTCCAGTTAGTATTTCTAGGTCCCGACTCTCTACTATTCTAGCAGAGTTTCTAATCATAACAAATGAAGAACTGTAATTTTTTTTTTGGTGGCTTAATGTTTAATTTCAAGCTCTTCCTGGTTTAACAAATAAACTTTTTTTTTTTTTCTTTCCCACCAATGTGTTGAAGAATTACTGCTTTACCTGCTCAAACTGGCATTATGAGCAAATGAAACACCTACTTACAGAAAGTGGCTACATAAATATTAACATTTATGGCGCTATTAAGAAACATTACCAGTGAAAATCAAATTTAAGAACGCTTCCAGGTGCAGACAGACCTATCCTTCCTGCCTTGTGCTACCCTTAGTACCCTAACTAAGGTGTCTGAAAGCTCAACAGGCTCACTGGTTCCCCATGCTGTCTCCAACCAGCATCTTCCTACCTACTAGGAAGAGCAGGAGGTCTTCAGGGGTGATGTGAGGCTGGAAACAGCTGCACACCTTGGCTGGCTGACACATGGGCTTTTGATGGCAGGCTGTGGAGAGCTGTGACCTCGCACAAAGCCCAAATGCTGTCTCATAAAGAGAGGGAAGTACTCAGCCCTACCGCACTGCTGATGTTTGGGGGGATTTTATTAATTTGTTTCTTTTTATACCAACCTACCAGCTTTGCTGTGCAGTCTATCCCCTCAAGGCTCAGTAGGACACAAGAATGTGCTTATGGCTCCTATTTTATCTGCAAGAGAGTCTTTGTGCATGAAATTTTGGGGCACGTCCACATGCCTTCCAGCCTGGAGCCACTGTTCAGAGGCAGGTGGGAGCCTGAATGGGAGCAGAACATTGCCTGCACCTACTCACGCAGATGTACCTATCAGCTTCAGCAGCAGAGAGCAAAGGAAAGGCAGATACTTTGAAGTTACTAACGTGGAAAACATCTAGGGTGCTTTCTGCACAAGAGAACTGAGTAGTCAACTACCCGAGTAACTGACAGCGACCAACTGAAGCTTGCCAATGATTATTTGTGGCAAATGCTGAAATGTAGTACTTGGTGAAAACTTGAGACTAACCTCTTCAAAAGTTGTTTATATTTTTAAACACATTTGAACCCACATGAAAAGCGAGCTACGAGCAACAATGACCAAATTAATTTTAAGTGTAACTGTCAAAAAACCCCACATAATTGTCCCTGCTTTTCCCAGTACCTTCTACTGAGCTTTGGAAATTAATAACATCACATTTTTTAGAGGAATCATTCTATTTTCATAAAGCCCATGAGATAAGAAGGGGAAAGAGCAAAAATAGCAAGCATACTGTTACTGTTACGTGACTCCTAATGATTAATCATGAATGTATGTGTACAATTTCCTTTGCATCGTTTGCTGAGAAAAGCAAGGAAGAAGAGCACTGTCAGAATTTTTTACCTGCCATTTCTAAAGACAAGGCAAGACAAGGTTTATCAGAGATGTCTTTTTTTTTTTTTGTCTTTTCTTTTCCCCACCAAATCAATATAACTGGAAAAGAACAAGTCTTTCCCTCCATTCTGAAAAGCAGATTTCTCAGGTTGCATTTAGTTCAGTGACTGTTGAAACTGCTGCAGACAAGGGACAGATGAAGGTGCCAGGCAGCCACCTCCACTTTGAGCAGAACACCCTGCATAGTTAAGGTCTGTGCACTGGTGAGACGAGCTCAAGCAAGGGAAGAGAGGCTGGTATTCAGCATCCCTACCCCAGTGAAGGTCTAAACTAAGCACATTTTTGCACTGCGCAAGTTGAAGAAAAGGATGAGCATTCTGGACCACCTTTATGTGGGGCAGGCAGGCTCCAGCTAACAGGTACCAGCAACAGCTGTATCAGCAGATTAAAAGGCTCCTGGAGAGCCCTATGGAGCTTGTTAAGTGATATGGGAGCAGGAGAAGTAGAAAGAGAAGCCGAATTTCCCATCCGCATCAATGTCCTGCGCTGTCAGGACAAGGGCTGGGACTCCCTTCACCCCACTGCAGCTGACAGGATAACCCGGGCATGGCTTAGGCCAGGAGGAGGTGAGGCAAAGGGGAAGACAGAAGTTTGCTGGGAAGGCAACTCACTCCGTCCTAGGATGGGTTTCTAAAAGGGGGGGATGACTTTTACCCTCCCACCCCAGTCCCGATCTCTGTCAAGCTTAGGGCTTGTTATTTACAACTGTGGGTGGCTTCCCTTGAAATGCCCTCGCTCTCTTCAACGGGATGGGCTCTGTCTGTCCTTCCCAGCCTGCTCAGGTCCTCACCACTGCCAGTGGGGCATCTCAGCCACTGCACCGTACCCCCTGCAACACAGAGGTAGCTGGGGCAGATGCTGAGCTAGCACCAGCCTGCAAAGTGCAGCAGGGCAGCAGATACAATGCAAGATGTTGAGCTCCATCAGCAGCACGGGGAGGAATCGCAGCAATTGTGTAGGCAAAATGAGCAAAACCATGCACTAAAGTAAGTGCTGCTGCTGGTGGACTGGGCCCCATGGACAGCCACAGCTGCCTGCCACGAGGTTCCCTCAAGACAACCTGGTACCTACTTGCTAGAGCAAGAGATGTTTGGAGAGACTCTGTTAAATTTAAACATTTATTTAGGAGCTTCTGCTGTAAATGGAAATCTGACAAGCTACGAAACTTAACAGAAAGAGCCAAACTATATTCCTATGCTCTTTCCTGAAAGAAAATGAGGGAAATGTGCATAGAGACTGACTCATCATAAACTGAGCAGAAGACCTGGGAGACAGTGATGGGGGTCAAACCTCTGGGTGAAGTGACATCGGTGGACACAGGTGCAGAAGCTAAAGCTCACCTTCCTGGTGTGGGCTCAGAGTCCCATGGCATATGACCTGTCATGAAGCTATGTCAACCTAGGATATTATTTTTATACTGTAAAGAGAGTTGTTTCAAGAATTTTTGGTTCCTGGAAAATAAAACATATCTGATCCATGATATGATAAACACATGCTCTTTACACATTTAGGAGTTCCAGTACTCTGCTTCCCAGTGCTCTAATCTACTAATCTCAGGTGGTTTAAGTACAAATGACACTGACATTCCCAGGAAAGAGCAAAGGCAGGATTTTGGCAACAAGTCCTTCCTTGAGCTGCTTTGCAGCACTGCCAACACTTAGCTAGGTCTCAGCCACGGTCTGTGAGCACACAAGTCCCCATCCTACCAAGCAGCATCTGGCTCCTGCTGCAATGGCTGGACCCAGAAACCAGAATTACAGCGGCGCTTGCAGCGGCAGAGCAGAGGCGGCGCACGACACCCTGCAGCCAAGGTAAGGTGGGTTGAGTGGCTGTCCGCTGGGTTACTGCTCTTTTGTGCCTTACTGAGGAACACTCCAGCCTGGATCTCAGGAAACACTACCAAAGGAGACACAGACCTCAAAAAAGGGCAGGAAAGAGAGAAATCTTATGCTGGGGTTAAGGTGCAAAAGGGCTGTAAAATGTAAGCTGGCAGGCACGATGTACGACTTTAACAAAGGGCAATTTTCCTTTTTTTTTTTTTTAATTTTCTTTTCTATACAAAAATTCTCCCAGGGTATCCTGAGGACATTGGCATCCCAAGTATATTTTGGCCCAGGATTAGAAAAATATGGTACTTGAACTGACAAAGCAGTTTTCAGTGAACTGTTCCTCGAGGGCTGATATTATTTAACACGTGGATTAATATGTATGTAAAACGAAATGCAAAGGCACCGGAACAATGAATTGGAGAGAGAAACTACAGGAGGGCATTCCAAAGCCATGGAGGATGGCAAGCTATATTTAGCAGACATGGAAGAAACCTCTTGTCTTTCTTGTGTACTCTAGATACTCTGAAAGTAGTTGCTAAGGACAGGCATCTAAGTGTCAGCAGGAAGAGTGCATGAAAATAGCTAGATGTTTCCAGTTTTAGAAAACTAAAGAACTTTTTATCTTCATTCCCAACTGCTCTTTGCCCTGTTGTCAGGTCATTATTTTGTATTTAGAATGCCATGGCCTTTTGTTGTGGAGAATGCAGTAAAAATTATAAATAAGCCTGCCTGGCAACACACTGAAATATCATGAAATGGTTTAGGAAGGAGCACGGTTTAGTTTGAATAAGAACCAGCTTAAGCTATTAGCAAATATAAGAGAAGCTCTGTCTTTAGGTATGGGTTGTTTCCTTGCTCTAGAAGCTTCACCTGACCATGCTCTATTCACCTTCTTGTACCTCCAGTACCCTGCCCTGAGCTAATTCATAAGTCCCCTGGTTTCTATTTCCTCCAACATGGATTTTATTTCTCAAGACTGATCCCTGTTTCACATTTTTTCTCATCTTTAACTGGAAGAGGCTCAGGAAAGAATCCAAACACTGGTACAGAGAACCCCTTCCTCCCATGCAGCCCCAAAAGGATCTCATCCTTGTTTGTGACATGCATATAAAAAAAAAAGAAACAGCAATACAACTGTAGACAGGTAGCACCCACTTTTATGTATATGCTTTAAAAAGCAGCTTTCTCTTCTTTAGAAAGATCTAATCCTCCTCATCGCTACTTCTGTATGAAAGAAACTAAAGAAACTCTGCACTTCTCTTCCTCTACTGATTGTTTTTCAATCAATAGACATATGAATATAATCTATACTGCTAATGCTGTTAGAAAGCCATCTAAGAAATCATTCCAGAATTGATGCTATAAATAGGTAACAAACACACATATGAGACCCACAAGTTAACACGTTCTTAAAACTGATCCCATATTTCTGATGTCTCATGACAAATAATCTCAGTGGATTACAATCACACATTTTGCCACAACAATTTTTAATTAAGGTATTTAATTTACCCTTACAAAAGGTGAATGTCCCAAATCTGAATCCCCATCCTTCTGCAATTGCTAACTCAGGTAACAAAAAGTGCAGTAACAAACCCACTTTAAATTACACATCACTGATCTGATGCACAACCACCTACAATGAAAAATAATCTAAAAATACAGCCGGAGAACAGGCATTAGGGGATAGGAAGTACTTCCTCTCTTAACGAGGCTTTTGTTAGCACCAGGATCTTCTTCTGCCGAGCCTGAAGCGGGAACAGATTGCTGAGCACACTTAGCAAAAAAACCTTTGCATTTTTACTTCTTTTTTTGTTCATTTGTTTTTTCCGGTGTCTGCACTTACTCGGGTTACAAACAATTTCTTTAGTCTCCCTGCTCCAAATAGAGGCTTTTTTGAAAATCTGCTGTTAAGTCTTTGGAAAGCCACGTAGCATCAGGAAGATAACACTGGACACTGAATGGCTTTCTGATTTTTGGTCACCCTTCCCGGGTGAAGTCAGGCTCTGGGATCCTGCTGTGTTCTTTTGCCTAAAGCTCTTTCCACAACAAAGAGCCCACCATGAAGAAATCCGAGCCCAGGAGCAGCCCCAGCTCCTCTGCCACACAACCAGCCTGGCAGAGCGGCTGTGTCAAGACTCCCAAGAAGCAGCACAACCCACAGTGCCAGCGTGACCCAAAACTATCTTCAAACCACTCTGAGCAAAATTGTCAGGCTGCAGAAAGTTATTTACTTGCAAGTGCTGGCTGTCAGACGGGATCCAGAAGCAACCACCGACTAACATTTGCCTTTTCCAGAGCCAAGGAAGGGAGTCACACCATCGCCAAAACACACAGGGTCACTGTATGGCTCCTGTTATCCCTCCTTCAGGGGGTTTTCT
>JANHGN010012631.1:0-19665 GCA_024605025.1 Megaceryle maxima
AAAAAAAAAAATAAAAAAAGAAAAGAAGAGGAGAAAAAAAGAAACAAAAGAAAAAGGGAAGAAGAGGAGGAAAAGGGGGGGGGGGGGGGGGGGGGGGGGGGGGAAGAGAGAGAGAAAAGAACACCCAGGAACAGAGAGTCTGAAGAGGGAAGCAGGGGTAGCAGTTGGGCCCAGGTGGGGCTGGAGCAGCAGAGGTGATCCTGCATGGCTCTCACGTCATCAGCTTCTCGGAGGCACTCACGCTGGGGGATGCAGACGGCCCTCTCGGAAATGGCTCACACCAGCGCGGGGGCACAGCTCGACTCCTCGTCGTTGGCAAAAAGAAATTCTGTTGCTTTTTTTTGTTTGTTTGTCTTTTGTCTTTTTTTTTTTTATTATTTTTTTTCTTTGTTTGTTTTTTAAAAGAAAAATACAGTGAAGACACTAGAAAGAGAATTAAGAAGAGAGGAAAAAAGGGAAAGGTGTTAGGAGAAAAGGCTCTTCCCGGCACTTCCAATGCCAACTGGAGTGTAACAAATCCAATCAGCCCTTTCCTTCTATACTCCTGCCACCCCTTGGAGTTACCTTGTCCAGTTACTGTTGTTGCCTCTACAAGGGGGCACTTGCTAGTCAGGCAAAGTCTCACACACTTGACCACATGCTCAGCACTCTCCTCCCCAGCCCGATCGCACCGCCAGAGAAATATTCGTTAGGAACTAATGAAATAGCCCCCCAGCCCAGCACCTTCTCCACCCTCCTGGAGAAATGGAAGCCACCTTCACACCCAAGAGAATCCACCCCCCAAGGTTTTGGCAGATAGTCTTATCCTTCTCTCTGAAGCCAAAAAAAAAACATCCCAAGCAAGGCCAAGGAATTGAGATGTACCAATCTCCCACAGCAACATCAAAGCCTTAACCTAATCCCCAGTGCCAGCAATTCCCTCCTTGGGGGATCCCAGGCACGAGGACAGGCTCACCTAAGCAAACACTGGTCCAGTGGCAATTGCTCCTCACTTCCCAAGGTGATCAAATGGCACACTTGTCTGCAAGAGAAATTGGAAGAAATTGGTCAGAGATAGAGGAAGAAACAGGCACAAGGATGTAAAAACAGAGAGGCTGCGTGTTTCTCTCAGGACACCCTCCCTCCCAAGTTTACTGTTTCACTTCTCCAAACCACTGGTCTAGAAGAAACTCAGGTGAAGGCTTACTCCCAACAAAGCAGAACTTGGGTGGGAATGGACCTTAAAGATCATCTAGCTTCAACCGCTCTGCCATGGGCAGGGACACCTCCCACTAGACAAGGTTGCTCAGAGCCCTGTCCAGACTAGTCTTGGCATATCCAGTGATAGAGCATCCTCAACTTTCCTGGTCAATCTGTTCCAGTGTCTCACCATCCTCAGGGTAAAGAACTTCTTCCTAATTTCTAATCTAAATCTACCCTCTTCCATTTTGAAGCCATCACCCCTCATCCTATCACTACAAGCCCCTGTCCCCCTTCAGATACTGGAAGACTGCAGTAAGGTCTCCACAGAGCATTATCTTCTCCAGCCTTTCTTCAGAGAGGTGTTCCAGCCTTCTGATCACCTTCATGCCCCTACTCCAGACTCACTCCAACAAGTCCATGTCTTGTGTTGGGGGCTTCAGAGCTGGATATTCAGTATTCCAGGTGGCATCTCACAAGAGCAGAGTAGAGGGGGAGAATCACCTCCCTCAATGTGCTGGCCACGCTTCTTCTGTTGAGGCCCAGGATATATATTTGGCCTTCTGGGCTGCGCTAGCACATTGTTGGCTCATGTTGAGCTTTTCATCAAAGAGCAGCCCCAAGTCTTTCTCCTCAGGACTACTCTCTATCCATACTCCACCAAGCCTGTATTTGCGCCCTGAATTATGTGCAGGACCTTGCACTTGGCCTTGTTGAACTTCATGAGGTTGGCATGGGCCCATCTCTCAAGCCTTACAAGGTCCTTCTGGATGGCGTCCCTTCCCTCCATGATGAAACTGAGCATGGCCTGTAACTGAATATGTAACTGAAGGCGTAACTTGGTACCACTCCCCTCACCACACTAGAAACCTCAGGCTCATCTCAGCTCCAGCAGATCAGGTAAAAACTGCTGTGAGTCTCATAGCCCTTCTTGGACATCCTGGCCAAGGCCACAAAAACCGCAGCAGGAACTCACCTGTGATGCTGAAATCCGTGACACTTCTTGCCGCCCTGTGAGGTCAGATGAGGAGACATTGGCAGGAGCTCCTCGGTGTAACCTCATGCTGACCTTCCGTTCCCTGTCCACTCTTGAGATTGCTCTGGGGGACGTGTTTCCTGTTGAGGCAGAGAAACGTGAGGCAAGAGTTATCAGTCAAGAGTTTTGGTTTCCAGCCAACAACAGGGATTTCACCATCCCCCAACTCTCCCACCCCACTCACCGGACTGTTGGATTCGGGAGGTGGGGGTGGAGGCCATGGGCTCAGTGACATTGCGAAGGCGGTTGGCAGTGGCTCCAGCAGGCGGGCCAGGGGGCAGCGCTCGTGTGGCTGACCCCCGGAGCTGCCCCATCCTCTCTTCTCGCTCATGCTCTCGCCGCTCCCGATCCATATCCTCAGGATTCCTGGCTGCTCCCTGAAGAGGAGAGAAACCCCCACACTGCACACAGCTGTCAGGCAGGAGAAAGTGCAGCAGCCCCAGACAGAAAACACGGTGTTCCATCATGCCAAGAAAGCAGAGGTCTATCCCCAAAACATGTTCTCCTCCCACCATCTTCAACTCCATCAAGAGAATGCCTCATTCTCTTTCATGAAAAAAGAAGGAAGAACACCTATGGTATTACAGCTGTTATTGCAATCCACATCTGTGTCCCACTTCCAAATATAGTTCTCCTGAAAAGTTATCTCTACCTACCTATAGATCTGTTGAAACATATGCTCCATTAGACACAATAATACAACAGTAGCTATGCCCTCCAGTTAGCACCACCAAACAACTCAGCGTCTTTTCGCTCTACCTGGTTCCCCTTCTTAAGCTGCTCACCAGGGTACAAGTGGCAGGCAGTTTCCAACCTTTCTCCCCCACCTCCATGATCCAAATCAACCCCTGTCCTCCAGCCCTTTCACCACACACAGACACTCACAAATTTAAGCATGTTCCAGTCAAAGACATAGTCATAGGAGAAGCCTTGGCGGTGGAAGAGGTTGCGGAAGAGCTGCCGGAGGTATGAGTAGTCAGGTTTGTCATCAAACCTCAGTGAGCGGCAGAAGTTGAGGTATGTTGAGAACTCGGCTGGAGAGAGCAGAGAACAGTTGGTTATTGAGTAACATTCAAACCCCCTGGTCCCACCAGAGAGCCACTGTGGCCTGTCAGCAGTGGTGTGCTGCATCAGGATGGCACTAACACAGAGCTGTGTAATGAAAATGCAGCCTGCTGGTTGTGGTGCTTTGGCCACCAAGGAGACCCCATCCTTATTTTTACCAGGGGAAATGCTTGCACACCTCCTTTCTGGATGCTTTTCCAAGCAAGGGGTAGTAAGTCATTGAGCCTTCTGAACGAGAGTAAGAATGAAGACCTAAAGAGGTGAGCTTTGGGAAGCTTGAACCACACCAGAGGTCCTCCTAGTTCAGTAGTTTGTCTTAAGCAGTGGTCTGAAGTAGACAGCTACAGAGGAGAAAGACTGGGGCAAGTGTGACTGAAGACTTTTATGATATTAGCCCAGCTTCCACCTACTTTCAGATCAGGGAGCTTCCTTATGTGGATGTGGTTTCTACTAATTTAGCAACCCTCAGTGGATCTCTCTCCCACATAGTTGTCCAACCTCTCCTTGAACTCCTGTAAGCTTTAAGTATCCACACCTTCTGGGAAGGAGTTCCACAGGTCTCCCACTGGCTGTGTGAAGAACCACATTGTTTTATTTTGAAGCTAGCAGGAACCAACTTCATTTCTGGGGGCACCAAATGATCAGCTCCCATTCAAACTTCTGGAGGAACTGCAAGAGTGTAGACTTTTATCATCTCTATAATTATCTCTTTTCCAGGTTACAGCAAATTCATTGCTTGTATCGAAATTGCCTCACTTCTGATCACACTTTTGGCCTTTCCTGGGCTTTTTTTCCTGTTCTACAGCATCCTTTCTGAAATAGTGGGATGGACTGGAGCTGCACAGTGCATGCTAGGCGTGAGTGGGCCACAGGTTTATGCACACTTGGTTGGGCTTCTTTTCTTTCCTACTAATTCCTAGCACCTGAACTGCTTTCCTCAATAGCCAGTAAGCACAAAGTTGATGCTTTCACAGAACTGTCTATTATCAATGCAACAACTTATTAGTGAGTGGCACCAGTCAGCTCAAAGCCCACTATACTGCACGTGACATGAGGACAAAGCCTTCTACTCTCTCCTCACATAGATTACTCCACATTTACATACAAAAGAACTGAATTTGCCACTTCACTGTCAGGTTATTTCTGGGATTCATCACAGTTGGCACTCATCCTCATTACCCAGAATAATTCAGAATCATCCGCAGACCACCTCACCTCACCGCCCACCCCTCTTCCAGACTGTTTCTGAGGTCCTAAAGATACCTTTCAGCACCCTCATGTTCTTACTAATACAAGCCTTGACTCTCCACAAATACATCTACATTTCCCACTCCTGAACCAGAACTGTGTCACCAGCAGTCTCTTATCCTTCTCATCACTGCATCAGCAGCACATCCTGGTCTGAGGGTAATGGGCATTGCCCTTCAGGACTCAAGACTCTACAGGGATTCAGCAGGAGAGCAAGACATGCATCAGACAAGACAGCCATCAAGACAAAAGCACTTACAAGGGTACCCTTTGCAGAGCACCTCAATGGGCGTTGACATCTTTTTCTCACTGATCCTCTCATACTTTTGGCGCTTGGTGGCAGCCTTGAGGCCCTGCCAGGGCAGTGAGCCCAGGTTGAAATACATGAGAACGTAGCCCAGGCTCTCCAGGTCATCACGGCGACTTTGTTCTGTGGGAACAAGTTACAAAGGGGCAAGGAGTAAGCAGCAATCAATACTGGTTTGGCAGTCACACAGCTCTGAAGGTGAACACAGAACAAAAGAAACCACTTCTCTCCTTTGGTAGATTTCTATGGATAGACAAACCTGTAGAAGACATTCCAGTACAAATTCCTGGGGGGATGTTCATACTGCAAGAGTTGAGGCACTCCTCTCCCCATACAGCCCAACCCACTTCATCACTTCATAAATGAGTAATTACTCTTGACTACCTCCTCACTTGGACAAGCCTTAATTCACACAAGAATTCAACAGCTCAAGAAGTGCTGCAGTGACACTGCCTACTTTGCTCTTCCCAGTCCCAGAGGAAGGGCACCTACACTTCTCCACCCAGAATGATCACCCTGGCCATTAGTCATGGAAGAGGCAGATGCAGAAAGGCAAAGTTAACAGAGGTAAGCCCAACCCTTTCAAACACATCTTCTAATTAACCTGCTGATATTCCTTACACAGGGCAGAAACAAGGAACTACTGACTCCTCAACAACTGAAACAGAAAGCAGAGGCAAAATATGGCTTGAGGAACAGCACAGGGGTAGAGAAAAGACTAAAGAGCTTTATCTTTTAGATTCATTCACTACTACAGCACATTTTGCTAGATTCAGTGCCAGGTTCTAGAAAATACTGCAGATTATATGTTGGTCTGTGGGTTTATTCTCAGTATCAGTTACATGCTACCTACCACTTGCCCATCCAAAGGTCAGTAGATTATTACAGCTCCCCTTACTCTGCTAGCTGACATGAACCCTGATGAAGGAGTAGCTGTAGCAGGTTACAGATATCAGTGTCCAGATGTACTAGCATAAGCTGTGGGTCACCATGAGACTGTCTTCTCCTGCATGCCTCTCATAAATCTCCTAGTGTTGTGGGTTTTTTGGCGGTTTGGTGTTTTGTTTGTGTTTTTGTTTGTTTGTGGGTTTTGTTTTTTTTATTTGTTTGTTTTGGTGTGCGTTTTTTGCTTGTTTGTTGTTTTGTTTGTTTGTTTGGGGGGTTTTTTTGTGCATGGTTGGTTGTTTGTGGACTAGGAGGCTTGGCAAATTAAAAATATTAGGGGGAAAAGCCTCACTGTGGTTACAGAAGAAAAGGAGGGTGTCATCACTCCATAACTAGGAGGAGAGAGCCTTTGGTTCAAAGTGCATGCAATGCCATAAAACCACCATGTTCCAAGATAGCAGTAGAGAAGGAAGATGACATACAATTCCCCCAAGTATCTTAACTTGGAGTATGCAGAAATAACAGCTTTTTTTGACCTCACTAACTTATTGCTCGTGTTGCCCACTTTAAAGGGGCCAATGCTTCCTAATCTTATCAGGCGGCTGCCAAAGATAACTACATGACTGGCTGGGAGATGCTTAGATGCTACAAAGGGAGAAGGGGAAAGAAACCCACAGTTTTGCATTGAGCCTATGGCTGGGATATGTGCACTCGGAGGGCTGCAATTACACACCATGCATACCAAATAAATAAAACTGAACAATATTTCATAATGACATAAATACTGAGACAGCAGGCCTGTGGAAATGGGAGTCAGAAAGCATATCCAGGGCCCAAAAGCACAGGTGACAAAGGTAACCTCATCAATCCTGCAATAAGCCAACCCTTGACTCATCTAGGCTGTAGCTTTAAAGCCTGCAACTGTGGGTTCCCCGTCTGGAGCACTGAGGGGTGCCCCTCAGAGAAGCAGGGAAAGGCAGGGCAGGGACCAGGGAAACCTACTGAACAGACAACTCAGTTTTTTTAGAAATAAATCAGGATTTTGCCCCCAAAATCTTGCTTGAACTCCACACTGCTTAAGGTAGGCTGCACACACATCTCCATTTGCATGGAGCACAGCAGCTTTAAGCACAGCCAGCTACCCCATCCAGAACAGGAGAGGTTCTGTGAACATATGCCTAGGAACAGTCCTAGTGATCTGGGGAAGGCCAGAATTAGAGATTTGAGGTCAGGGAGAGTGAAGTCAGTAAGGAGATGTAGCGTTCCCCCACTAGAGACAAGAAGAGGGGTTACAAAACCAAACCAGGCAGCTCACTAGGATCCATCACATGCATTCATACACACCTTAGCCATGCCTCAACAGAGCAAAATGACTGAGGTAAAATAACTGTAAGCAGGATACCCAATTATTAAAATGCAGACTGATAAATGTCTGTGTCACATCCCCAAGTATCATTTCTCAGGTACATATAGTCATTGTAGCCCACTTAATTTCAGTGAGATTCAAGTCCATGAAGAGCCTGAAACACCAAATTGATGGGATCATAGTTGTCAGGCTACCTCAAAACACCATAGCTGTCTTTCACTTAAGTACAGGATCCTGAATTAAACCCTGGATGATGGTAAAGAAAAACAGCTTCTACATCCCATTTCTTTGCTTTATCTTCAGTTACTGTTACAAATCCCCAAGCTACCTCCATACTTGTTTTTTAATTTTTTTTTTTTTTGCCTGGCCTCATATACCAACAGCTACAGGACGCTAGATACCATTAAACAGCAAAAGTACAGTAATTAATCAGTTAGGAAAAAAGTTCACCTCCACACACCAAAGAAGCATTACTTAACAGCACTACTTTCCACTTTTAGAAGCTTGACAATCATTGACTAACACTCGCAGCACGCCTGGGACACGGGCAAAAGATCTCTTTACAGCTTGAGAAAGAGAAACACAAGTGACGTAAATGCACACCCAGAACAAGTCAGTCCAGAAGCAGGATTACAGTCCTGTGACACCACATCAAACTTCCTCTTTCCATTTTAGTTCAGCTTCCCAACTCTCCTGCAACAGATGGGGGACTGCTACTTTTATAAGACACTCATCCTTTTCCCCCTCACTCACAAAACCCTTTCCAACATACAACACAAGGTCACCTTCCCATACAACCCAGCAGGACCTCTCAAATCCAACCCACTCTGCAAGCAATCCAGTGCCAATTCCCTCCCACTCCCAGGGAGGCTCCCAGCCATCTCATAGCTTCAGTCCCTTCCCAAAGCATGGTCCTCAGGAGGAGCTGAGTCAGGGACGAGTAGCAGGACAGTGAGTTACACAGGGAAGATACACTTGGGCAAAGACAGAAGACTGGGAGTTGGGTGCCTTGGATGTAAGGTTTGTGACAAAGCTTGTTTCTTCACAGTGTGAAGTTCCTCCCGGTCCCCAAGGACAGAGCTTCCTCCCAACTCCAATCCTATGCTGTTCCCATGCAGGGCTCCCTAGAAATCAGTGGTCTTCACTGGGGTCAGCCCAGCTGTAAGCAGTCTTAACCAAGCAGTTTTCCTGACTACACACTGATCTAATTTTGCACATGCTGGGACTACACTTCCCCTTTCTCTCCCCACTGCATGGCAACAACTTGTTAAAAAAATTACACCAAAAAAAAAAAATCAGGAATGGGTGACAGAGGACAGGATGAGCAGAAGAACTTTATGCTCTGCTCAACCTACACTGATGCCATCTAGGACACACATTTAGGGAAGAACTGCCCCCTGCCTCCAGCCTCCTGTCATCCAGACAGCCCACCAGGCTTCTTCCAAGACTGTCTCCTGGGCACCCCCGGCATCTATTTCAGACTTTACAAGCACCAGAGGGTGCAAGAGACTCTCATCCCCAGAGCATGTGAAAATTGACTGGAATGCGTGAACCAAAGCCTGCACAGTCCAATGACTCTCCCAAACAGCGAGTCTCCAGCTGTGGAAACCCGCCCCAATCTCGCCTACTACTTTTTCACCCAGTCACTGGGAAAAGAATGTGTTTCCTCCAGACACTGGAATGCCTAACCCTTAGCTTGCACATTCAAATAAAGGCATTTATTCATTTGCTATTCCTGTCACATGAATACCCCAGCACCTGGTTCCTTCCCTCTCCCTAAACCATATTAATGTAACATTAAGACAGAGAACTTAGTCTCTGAAAAGTCAAAAAATTCAGAGTGAAGGTTCCCATGGCAATAACACTAACTCACAAACATGTCTGTCACACACTCTGTGGCAAGGTCTTAAGAAACAGGAACTCCAGCTGCAACCCCAGCACCCCCATCCCCTTTCCTCTGGGCAAGTTACGTAACCTTTATGCCATACAGGGAAACTATCTACAATGTGGAGATAATACACCCAAGACCTGTTGTGCAGAGTAACTCTCACCCAGATTTTCCCAAAGCAAAGGGCACGAAGAGAGCAACGGTTGTGCTCAGACTGATGGCATATGAGATTTGCTTTTGGATTAGCATTCAGACATTGTTTGTTCATCTCAATACACAAGCCAAGCACTAGCAGTACAGGGCTAAGTTGGGGTGGGATGAATAATTAAAGTCCTTCAAAATAAAGACCAACCCTACAACCAGACATTTAGCCCCTCGTGATCAGTTCAGACAGAGCAGCCACACGGAAAAGAATCAACAGACATAGTAGTGAGAATTATTTTGTACATGTCTCCTTGTGGCAGTTACCATGGCTGTGGAAATCTTGACTGAGAATTCAATGGAGAGTCAGTTATATATAAGCAGGTCAAATCAAAATACAGAAGAGCAACTCGGAAAGCTCTCCAAGAACTATTTTTACTATGTGGAGGAGGTCAGGAGATCACAGACCACTCTCAACACACAACACTCCCCATTTTTATATAAATAAAGCATTTTCATTCTACCATTATATAGTATTAAGCAAGGAAAACAGTGGGAAACTGCTTAATTTTCTGAGGTTAAATCTTGATTCCAGATTTCTGAGAAACCGTCTGCAAGAGGGAAGAATGGGAAGCTTTCCCTAGGAAGAGTAAGGACACAAAATCCCATGGAAGCTGTTAGTTTATAAAGTTTTGAGTTCCTTGCTGTGATCTTCAAATTCCCAGCTTATGCATTTCAGAATAAGGCCTCCCATAGATACAGACTGCACTGCGAACACGAGCTACTTTTCTGGGTCCAGAGGCAGGGCAGCTTCAGCATTTCTGCTCTTCAGATCTGCCAACCAGTATCAGAACTGAGTCATCCTGCTCAGAACGGACCCTGCAGTAACTAAGGAACTCTTGCACTGTGGACAAAGTTTATCTCAAGCAGGGGAAAAAGGTCACACACCAGAGAAAAGTATCTGCTTGAGAACAAAAGAGAAAATTGCAAGAGGTTTTCACCTCTGCTCCTCACAGCAACCATCAGGGGCTCCTTCCCAGGACAAGAGTTTGGGTGACTTCAGAAGGTTTAAACATTGTATTAACCTGCAAGAGGTTTTTACAAAACCTGGGATGATGGCCAGCACCAGAGTAAGACCTGGCTGACCTCTCAGCACTCTTTCCCAGCCTAGTTTTATTCCCACTGTACTAGCCATAGACACCAAGGGCAGAGCCCCACCTCCCTAAAGCTGCCTCAGTCTCTCTCAGTAGTGAATGGAGCAGTGTGGTTCACAGATACACACATATTCTGAAGGCCCGTGACAGCCAACTCGCAATCACAAAACCTGCCTAGATGTCCAGGCAGTAGGAAGCCTCCCCAAATTTCAGCTTCTTGTACACTCCCAGCACATAACTGTCCCCATCCTCAGTGGTGGGGAACAGGAGTATCGCCATACTGCAATGGGCCTGTATCCTCCACCCTGACAGCTACAGAATAATCACTGATGAAGGCACTCAGGAGTCAACAAGAAAGGTTTCAATCGCACACATCCCTAAAGGCTCAGTGCCTGTGAACTTCTCCTTTACACATCTAATCAGCCTGCACAAATTGTGCAAGGCAGAGTTAGTAGCAGTAAAGTCAGGGAGGTCACTTGCTGCTGAAACAGGATCCCAAAGCACTAAGCAGCACACAAACACTTACCAGCAGACAATTCAGAAGCTCAGAGTGTCACAAGAGACAGGCGAGGTAACACAACCATAACAGTTATTTACCTACCATCTCAACACCAGTCAGAAGCAGAGCCAGGGACAGAACCCAACCCCCTCCTTCTGGGGACACACTACCTCCCCAGGAAAGCCCCAGCAAGGGGCAAGAGCAGGCTCACCAATTCCCAGGTGGGTGTTGATAGAGGCGTAACGGGCTGTGCCAGTCAGGTTCTTGTTTTCCCGGTAAGGGATGTGCTGGTGGGTTCGGGCGTCTCGGTACTTCTTGGCCAAACCAAAATCTATGATGTATACTAGGTTGCCTTTTTTGCCAAGGCCCATAAGGAAGTTGTCTGGCTTCACATCCCGGTGGATGAAGTTCTTGGAATGAATGTACTCAATACGGCTGATCTGGAGGGGGGAGTAAATAAATAAACAGTGAGAAAAGTGAGAATGTAATTTATCATAAATACCAGTTAAAAAAAAGTAGCCTGTCCAGGACGCTAGCCTGTCAGAGCAGGGAAAGGGATGTTTTGCACAGAATACGAGACAGCAGCCAAGGAAAAAGACACCCTCTGGAGGCAGAAGGATCTGGAGATGAAGAGAGATTAAATTCAACGCTGCACACAAGCCCAGTCCTCCATCCAGGGAAGTCACCATCAGCACCACAAGGCAGAATGAGAAGCAAGTTTGTATGGACTAAAACTTTGAGCTTCAATATTGACACCAGTCATCTTTTAAACTTAGGCAGGTTGGGAATGGAGAAGGTCCAGAGCAGCTAAGGGTCTTAAACTCAGGGCACAGGCAGTTGAGTCAACACAAGTAGTGATGCCAGTTGTTCATCACACAGGCTTAAAGCATCTATGCACATGATGGTAATGCAGTGTGAGCAGCAGGGGAAGGAAGGAAGGAGGGATGGAGATCAAGAAAGTCAGTAGTGCCTAGGTTCCAGGGCCACAGCTTCATCAAGAAATAGAAACCTGGCAGAATTTTGAGCAGAGGGGAGGAGATGGGAAGAAGAAAAGAAGAAAAAAAAAAAAAAAAAAAAAAAAGGCACAGGAAAGGAGAGTAGGCACAAATGCTTCAGAGGAAACTCACCATCTGGTCTGCCAGGAGCAGAACTGTCTTGAGACTAAATTTGCGGGAACAGAAGTTGAAGAGATCTTCCAAGCTGGGCCCCAAGAGCTCCATCACCATCACATTGTAGTCCCCCTCTGCTCCACACCACTTAATGGAGGGGATACCCACTGGGGAAATAGAAAGATTAAGCCTATAGAACAGAGGAAAACTGCTGCATCCCCTGCTGAGAAGATCATATGTAACACCAAATCAGTTCCTTTCTAAGGCCCTCCAGAATAATTTCCTCCTTCAACCACTCCCCCGGCCCCATCCTTTCCTTCCCATCTCACCTCCTCCCTGCATCATCTTGTAGAACTTGCTTTCAATGTGGAGCTGGGGATGCTTGGTTTTGACGCATTCCAGTTTGATGGCCACCTCTTCACCAGTCGCAATATTGGCTCCTGCACAGAAACGAGGGTGAAATGAAGATTGTGCAAGCTTCCACTAAAACTAAACACTTTTAACAAGGCCCATACAGATGCCAAAACCTTAAGATTTGTCCTGAAATTTATTCACTGTGACAAAAATGAAATTCAGCTACTTCAACTTCATACAAAGTTTTCCACATCACCATTTGCAAAGGCAAACCCAGAGGAAGACACATGAATAGGAAACCAGCTCTGATCCCATAAGCCAGGCTAGAAGAACAGCTCTAGAACACGTTAGCTGCCTTGTTATCTCAAAAAGTGCCAAACTTTGGGAGGTAACTCTGTATATATCAGCAGTACCTAAACTGAGTGGAAGTTTTAGCTGTCCCTGATCAGATACCTAGCCCCTGAATCCAAGCCAGCTCACCAGGCAGTGGTATGTTGTACCTCTTCCCAAGCAATATTACTGATTACCTCAGGTACATCATTTCAACAGAGCCAAGTATGGGAGGAGACACTGCAAACATTCCCAGCTACCTCTGGTTTCTCAACAGCCCTGACCTGCTCAATACAGACAATTATCAAATCTCCATCTTCTCCCTCTCCCGAGTGCTTTAATAATACCTTTATTTTTTGCCAACATAGAAACATTTGCTGTATCCTAAATTAGACGCACGAAGAAATAAACTGAATCTGGTACTGAATTAAGCTACTCAGACGTCTTTGTTGAAGGTATTGCTATATAGTTTGTAAAGACACAAAACCACCACCCTACGCACTTCTTACTGAAAAGAACTGAGCTGCCAGCCACAAAAGCCAGCACTCTGGTCCCAAAGTGCGCTGTCAAAAGAGGAACAGGCTGAACTTTCTCTTGAACTAGCTGAGAGGATTCCAGATGTTTCACATCATCCTAAAATGGAAAGAATTAAGATCTGTACACAGGTCACGGGAATGACACTTAAGACTTGTTTCTCTCTCCCCTGCTCCTATGCCTGCCTCACACAGAAAAGCCCTTCCTCGTATCTGGAACTATTAAAATTTGCACTCAAACACAAATCAGAGAGCAGCTCTGATCATGAGCAGCTTATGAACACTGTCATAAAATAAACTACTCCAGAACATGCATGCCAAGCATGAGCTGGAGTCAAAGGTGATGCTTTGTAGATATTGCAGAGCTAGTTTTGGTAGGTCTGGTTAATTTGTGTCTCCTGATCCCCGTGATAAGACTTTCAGAGTTCATAAAGGACAGCTGCAGAAAGATTTCTCTATCCACCCTCTTTCACACACTACATCCAGAGCCATGGACCAAAAAGAAAAAGGAAGTGTTGACACAACTGGATCCCTTCTCTCCCCAGATCCTAAGGAGATCCATCTCCTGTTGAAAAGTTCTGGATTGTATATGAAGTTAGCCAAGAGCTGCGTGCTAGCAAAAGAGGTGTCATCTAGATACTACAGCGCTAGGTCGAGACGGACAAGATGCTAGGAATTTGTAAGACAGGAACAGAAATGATCAGGGCCTAGAGGGATTGATTTACTAAGAAAGATTAAAAGACCTAAATATGTAACACAGACAAGAGATACAACTAAGAAGGGTGGGGAGGAAGAATGGGACATGACAACAGTCTGCAAATATTTGAAGGCTGTAAACACTAAGCACGAGAGGAATTATTTAGGGTGCTCTGAGGGAGGGGAAGGAGGAGCAATGGGATGAATTTAATAAGAGTTTTAACTCAAGAGCCAGGAGAAGGGAAAGGGAAAAAGCCATCTTGAGACATAGAGCCATTTGTCCAATGGTTACATCTGGAAAGACGCTGATGTCTTCTACTTAAAGACTGATGGCCAGCAAAGCAGGTCTATACAATCCCTTCACTCCACTACAAGGACCATTTTTTACAAGCATCAGGAGCGCAAGGAGGAAAAGAACAGGAAAAGGGGCTCAGATCACAGTAAAAGTGTGACCCTGGACCAGTATCTACCTTTTACCTCAGTGTTTAATCACTGGCTTTCATTCAGCATGGAAACATCCAGGACGTCCATATAGATAAGATCATTTCCATCCCTTCTCTCTTGCCCCTGCCTTTGTGAAGACTTTTGTCCAAAAGCTCTGCAGCAGCTCCTTGTCCATTCCCTGGAGGAATTTTTCCTTCTCCTAGTCCATCTGCTGACACACACACAATGATAAGTCTTGCTGACTTTTGGCAGCAGTATCCTTAGCATCTTGAATGAACCCTACTCCCCAAGTTGAACAGTGGAAAGATGAATAAATTCTCATCTCCACATTACCCTGTGTAGTTAGGAAGATGATGATGCATCCATCTATTAGGCTGTCTGCAAGTTGGGAGTGTTACCTGTGAGCATGTAAAGCTGGAAAAGGGAAAGGAGGAGTAAACATCAAGACAACTTTTAAGATTCTACAAAATGTGAATAAGCCATTCAAATGATCAGCATGGCCTTCAGCCCCACACTCTCTATCACGCAAACACGGGTGTTAGTGTCTTAGAAAAAGAAGAAACAGCTCTGTGGCCTGGAAGGACCTGCTGAGGAGCTATTATTTGCTGGGGTGGGTGTGTGTGTCACTAACTGAGCACTTTAGGCTCACCCCCTCCCCAAATCCTCATATGTCTTCAGGTTGCCCCTCTACCATCTTTTGACTAGAGTGCTGCTCAGATTGAGACCACCACAAGTGAAGAGGTAATTCAATGGCAGGAGCCTCTCTGATCCTTTGTTCCACGCTTTAACCACCATCTTTTTTAAAAACACAGGTACAAAAGCAACAGTTCTCTGCTCCCTCCCCAGACCGGAAAGCACCATGTTTCAGACAAATGCAGCAGAACCTGCCTAGTTTCAGCCACCCGAGAGACGTACGTAGGATTGGGGATAATTCCTAACATCCACCCCCAGTCTCGCTCCGCTGTGGGGGCTGCACAAATTCAACTCATTCATCACAAGCTGTTTGAAACGGGGCCCCAGGGACTGAGGATGTCACCGGCTAAACAGGATCTTTTCCGAGTGAAAGCTTTGCTGCATGTCTGATACAATAAACAATGCCCTCCCTGCATATCAGGCAAGCCAACAAACACGTTCCCCCACTCTCCCCACTGCCTGCTCCCCTCTCACCAGCTTGGCACTGGAAGAACGGAGGGCTGGGAACAGATGGAAGAAGTCAGAGAGGGTGAGAGAGAGTTAACAGGCCAGGAAACAAAGGGAAGGCACTCCCCTCACATCAAGGGAGGAGCCTTGGACCAGGAACTGTCCCCAGTCAGTGCAGGTCCCAGCATGCTTTGTCTGCCCCACCATCCCCAGTTACTCTCCACTGCCAACATCCCCTTCAGTGCGTCCAGACTCCCAACAATTCCTACATCCAGTAATCCTGCCCTGCCTCTTGGCCAGCATCTCTGACAAAGCACGTCTCTGACAGCCCAAAGGTCTCGCCAATTCCTCTGCAAACTGGGTTTTGCTTTTCTGAGTGAGCATTTTTCGATTTTAGAGGCAAATGGGCTAGCCAAGGACCAGTCTCACTTCCCACCCTCCCAAGCCAATATCCTCTCCCCACCCCACCTTAGTCCATCTATCCCCAAGGCAGGTATGGGAACAAGGCATTGTGCTCTAGGCCCCAGCCAGGGATTAACAGGAGTCCATCCTTTGTGTCTGTCCATGTAGAAACTCAAGTTTCCTTCTGACAGGAAAACCCAAAACCAAATCCCAAAGACCACAGCACACAGTACCCAATGGTTACAGAGCAGGTGAAGATACTAACATCCCAAATGAGAAGCTGGGGATAAACTGTATAATTCCTGCTCGCCTTCAGAGACAGACAAGTCTTGCCCCTCTCCGCTCCGTTTCCACACCATTATCAAGAGAGGGAACTGTAGCGAATCTGGTGCAGGAAGAAAGTCCTTGTGAATGAGTCCCTCTGTCTGCAAAGCAGACTGTGAGAGGATAGCATGAGCACAAGCGTCCTCCAGACGCACCATCAGAGACTACATGCCCAACCCCTCCAGGCTGGGGAGTCACCCAGGCTCCAAGAAGTCTCGCTATCACTGCTTCAAAACACGCTGGCCTGCACCTCAATAAACATCACAAGAGCTTTGATACTGCATTCAAGTAACTTGGTTGAACTGAGCAGCTGGAGGCATCCCTCTGTGCTCACTATACCAGGGCACCAGGGCTTCTTCTGCCTCTCATGTTGTTTGGTTACAGTCAAGGGGAGCACAACCCCTTCATCAGGGCCTGTCTTTCATGGCCCTTTTGCACAGGTGGACAACCTGTTAAGTGGTACAGAGGAATATAGTCTCAGACCTTCCCAATCAGTACGTCCCTTCTTTCTCCACACATGGCCCAGATGTTTGTCAAGAACTTGACGATTTATACTGTCCTAGAGATGGTTTGGAAGACTTCAAGCCCTACCACAGGTGGAAAATGCTTTGTCTGGGATATCACCCCTCAATCCCTAGCTCCTAGGGGTTAAAAGCACTGCCACCCAAGACACTAACTGGCCAGAGGGCCACAGACGAGTGGCATACAGGAACAGGCTGCAGTAAAGGCAGCACATGGTGGAATTGGGATCACAGATCCGTTATTTATCATCTTTGTTCATGCTCTGGATAAAGGTGGCAACAAAGCCTGTTACTGATGATTCCCAGAGGATACTTAATCAAGAGAGGCTGCCAACACCAATCAAGAGAGGATAATAAAGCAAGAAGGAACTGGCGGTAAAAGCCAGAGGTAGAAAACAGAATGTGATTTACAAATACGAGGAAAAGTCATCTGAACTAGAGGTATTCGATGCAAAGAACTCAGAGAGGACAGGAAGATGTTGCAGAACCTAGAAGAGATCACCTACAATACAGCTGACAGTGCACTAAGGCCAAATCTGCAACTCAATACCGTGTTGGTGATGGGGGAAACCAAGGAGACCCAAAGCAGCCTATGCAGAGACATCACATTACAGATCATTCAAGGGTAGCCCTTCACTGCCAGGCACTGGAAATGCCACACCCCAAATGCTGTGTAGGCTCCAAGCTGCTCAGCAGATGGACCACCTGGAAAAAAAATTAAGGAGCAGCAAGAGTGCAGAGTGCTGGATGTACTGGGAAGCAAAACACAACTCAACTGAGCAAATTAACAGTGAAGGAGCACATGACAACGACCTCTAAGTTCCCAAAGGGTGCAAACACCAAGAAGGGAGAGGGCAATCATTCTGGTGGCCTGCAGGACTACAGCTAAACAGGTAGTAGTGAGAACCTGATGACAGGCAAAGCCACACCAACTCTCACAGAGGGATCGATCAGGCTACTAGGTAGGCTTGCCACTCTGGCCCCACATGGTTTGATCTAATTAAAACATCAGCAGGGCAAAGCATCAGGGAACATATCTACAAATCAGCATGCTGGCTTGGAAGAGCTTCTCCCCAAGCAACCTGCTGTGGTAATAGGAGACCCAGCATCTCATGGACTCTGTCCATTGAGCTCCCAGCTCAGATCATTCCAGACATTAACTCTAAATCCCATTACAGATCTAACAGATCTGGGCCCCAGGACTTTAACCAAGCCGGCCTCTTTGACCTGTTTTACACCTCCTGAGCTCAGACCTCTCTCACAGGTGCCGGACCACCTCTTTCACTACCAATCTTCCCAAAACTTTATTCTTTCTATCCTGAAGGAACAGCCATCTCCTCCCTTTCCACCACCCACTCCTTGCAGAGTTTATACCCACATACACCCAAGCTCAAGCAAAGGAGGTGAGAGAGCTGGAGTAGGGTGTATGACAAATATGCCCTGAACAGTCCAAATCTAAATCAGTCTGATCAAACACCACTGTCTCCAAGATCTGCAAGGCAAAGCTGAGCTCATCCCACTTTCTTTGCCATCACACCAGCAGCAACTAGCAGTATTCCTTGAAGCTCTTTTTCTCTTCATCACCTCCATCCTTATACGGTGCCCACAAATACCATCAGGCAAGAAAAACAACCCCAAAACAATGATGCAATTGAGAAAAACAGCCTTGTACATGGAAGGACAGACTCACACTCACCTAAGTAAATGTCTCCAAATGAACCGCTGCCAATCTTTCTGCCCAGACGGTACTTGTTCCCCACTCGAAGCTCCATGGTTCAGTCGTGCTGAGAAAAGAAGCACAGAAAGCACAGCGTCAGAGTAGAAATTAGAAGTGAATCATGTAAGACAACAAAAGAGACCACTCCACTTCTCCCAGAGGCTAGGTACAGTTTTTAATCTTGAAATGCTTCACATTCTACACAGTCTCTATCCCATCTCTCGATCTCTTGGATGTCCAGGGACAGCGTGAGCTGGAAACACCGCAGGAACACAACTCTTTCAATATATGTTTTCCATGTTCCCATTATGGGAATGAAGGAGAATTGAACCTCTTCCCCATCATTTTGTTCAGAGACTAGCAGGGGGGGAGGATGGGAAATCCCTCCTACAATGTCTTCAGTAGGTATCACTTCATATTACTGTGAAGAGAGATGGTACTGTGCTCCTTGTGACCTACAGGACCTGGCACCAGGACAGTGGTAACCTCATGGGATACTATAAGGGACAGGAATAATAAACTCTGTGAGAAGGAGCTCTCTCTGGCCTAACCCTAGACTAGCATCTCCGTGGCAGTGAAGCACAGGACCCACAGGCTGTGAGAGAGAGACTGACAGAAGCAAGCGACTCAATCACCCCGAGGCGCGGGCCAGCACAGGGGACAGGGAGGAAACTTCTCACTGAACTGAACCCTGCAAGGCATGCACTGACTAGGAATGACACTTACTTATCTCCATTCACTTCTGCTGGTGGGATCACAGCCTCCTTTGGTCCACCTGAGCCTCTCCACCTCAACTGCCCACCTAGGTGTGCCAGCTGTTTGTTTTTAACAGCTCAGGCCTTTCCTCATCCTTTTACCTGAGGTGATTAGCTAACCCTTTGCCCTTCTATACCCCATCAAGATGCCCAGGCTTAGCCTACTCACCTACCACAGAAAACCAAGGTGGAAGGACCACGACCACAGAGTTTGTTATTCCTGCCAACCTCAACTTCTGCTACAAACACTTTGGCCAAACAGAGTTCCAGCAGTTTCCCCATTAACAGCCCATTTTCCCTTGCTCCTTCCATGGCCACCAACTTATTCTAGGAACCCTGGCTCTTCTCAAGACAGCCAACACACGTCCTTTTAGAGGGATTTGCCACACTCCTAATTTATGCAATGCCACATTATTAGCGTGCAAAATGCAGACACAGAGACTGTTGGGGACAGGAAAGGTGAGGAATGATTCATGTTTTCTCAAGTAGGTGAGAGGAACTTTCCCTTGCTAGAGCTCAGTGGGAAGGGAAGCATCAGCGAAGAAAAGAAGGGAGGAATGGCTTTGTGAGAC
>JANHGN010012634.1:0-11918 GCA_024605025.1 Megaceryle maxima
TGTTGGGGTTTTTTTGTGTGTGTGGTTTGTGTTTGTTGGGTTTTTTGTGTGTGTGTGGTTTGTGTTTGTTGGGGTTTTTTTGTGTGTGTGGTTTGTGTTTGTTGGGGTTTTTTTGTGTGTGTGGTTTTTGTTCGTTGGGTTTGTGTGTGTGGTTTGTGTTTGCTGGGTTTGTGTGTGTGGTTTGTGTTTGTTTGTTGGGTTTGGGTTTTTTTAATAAAGACGGGAAAGAAATTCTATATCAAAAAGTAGCTTCACATTCATGGATGAAGTGTATCTTCTACAAAACCCTCTGTCAGAAGAACTCAGGTCAATGTAAAGCATGTTTCTTCCCATGGGAACCATTCAATATTCTAAATAAGACAATCCAAGTCAAAACCAAATTATTAGATGGAAAGAAGCAAACACCCATACAGAAGACTCATATCAGCAACTGCCAAGCCAGATACAAAAGATCAAAGTTGTCCAATCCTTTTTTAATCACATTCCATCATATGCATCCCTAATATCTCATTTGCATTATTTTGAAGTAAACCTAAAGCAGTTTCCCAAAATCAAGTGTTTAAGCATTGCCTTAAATAGGAACTCAAAATAAATAAATAAAGTTTTTAAATAAAGTCAAACAGAAAAATAAAAAATAAAAATAGACAGCATCCACAAATCAAGCTTCATGGATCAAACCAAAATTAAACATTGATTGATATCAGTGTTAGAGTTCTGAATACTGAAGAGTTAGACTTTTTTTTAAAAAGCACAGATAAACTTAAGTTGTGCTCTCTTCAGCATAGATATACCCCACAGATACAGCAAAAATTACTAGAAGGCAGAAAGGAAGAAAGCCCAAAGCACACTAGACAGAAGGAGGAGCATACAATTAAATATATATGTTTTCTGGCTATCGAACTTGCACCAAGGTGCTATATCCCATTATTATACCTTGACAAAGTAAGTTAAAAGGTTAAACAGTTAGCAGAATATTTCAAAAATAAAGACCTAAAAAACCCTCTTGACTACTTAGCACTAGAAAACAAAGCAAACTGCTCTGCACTACACTTGTTTTACATTCTCTTAGCATTATCTTGTACAGATCAGTGAACACTACTGAAAAAAAAAAGATCTAATAATCAAAGAAAAGAAAGAAAAAAGATACAATCAGTCACTAATGTATACGCATTTATTAACTGGAAAACCTTGAAACATGCATACCTACAGATCCATTAAGAAAGAAGAAAAGGATTCATCTTTGCAATATGTGTTAATGATATTACCTGACAGGATTACTAGTCAAGGACACACGGAGAGATTCTAAGCAAGTGACTAGTCTTTCATCTGTTGACCCAGATTTTAATTCCTGAATAAACTCTTGGGGTGAAATCTTCCGACTGTTCTTGAGACTTCCCTGAAATACAGAAAATACATTTTTTTTTTTATTTGGCATATATAGAACTTGAATATATTATTAATGGTTAACCTTCATTTCTGTTCCTTGAAAAACCAGGGGGGGAAAGAGGGGGAAAAGATATAACTTAGTCCTAAAGCTGTAACTGTTTGCTGTCCATTTACTTTATATATAAGCTAAATGACTACATTTTTGTCAATTTATGAACAAATTTATAATCAGTATTCAAAAGCAGCAGGCACCAAATGTACAAATGTATCATGCACACACAGCAAAATACAAATTTTTTGATGAATTGATTCAGTCTATGCATTAAAAATATCGTAATTTTCAATACTCAACAAAAAAAAAAAACAAATCTGAGCTGTTCTAAAGAGATCACAGGGCACGTGGTGTCCAGGAGGGTGACTCTAGTCATATGAGAAAACAGAGAAAAGAACCATCACACCAGAAAAGTACTAAGGATGTTATTGCAGTAACTTGAGTTCTTGCAGATAATACTGTAGAAGGCTTTTCCCTTAAAGGTTTTTCAGATGGGGAGTATAGGAGACTGGGATTGTAAAAAACAGACTACCTTTGGTTCCAAGGGCTAAAGCAAAAGAACTTAAAATTTAAAAAAAAATCTTTAGAACCACTGAAGTTCTAAAGATAAATTCCAGCTCCTCCTCCATTGTATTTGCTGTGTGTAAGAACACAGTGGAACACAAATATGACTACTGATGCAATAACATAGGGACACTTACTCAACTTTCAGGTTTGGATTTTGCCTTGCTTTTGGGTTTTGCTTTTTTTTGTCAGGTGAGGACACAAATAGGGACATGGAGAACAGGGAGATAGGATGGAAAAAGTAATGGCAAGTTAATGCAGCACTGTAAGAGTAGTTGTGTGTGAACAAAATATTTTCTGTTTCAAGCAACATAGGTTGAAGACACTGGCTTTAACTCATTGTATATGTGGTGTCAAGTGTTGTTTAAAATAAATTCAAGATATTAATGACTAATGAAGGATATATAGTACATATTGTTTTAAACAAAGTAATGGTTATACTGAACTAATGAAGTTCTACACTTTGCAATTAAAATGGCAAATTTAAGAGGCATTGACTCTATTCTTAAGAGTATCCTCCTCCCCCTTCTTCTTTTAAGTAGCAGGAAAAACAAAATTTGTAGAGGGTGGAAAGTAAGTTTACTCCAGCTAATAACCATTTATGATACAAAGAAGGATAGATCTATTTGCTACAGAACATATCTAAATTCAAAAAAACAGGCATATAAGAGGGTATGCAACCTATATTTGACTTGACTTTTTTTTGAGAGCAGAAGCACAGCTATTCTGTTATGCAGCACTAAAGTGAGTTACTAATGCTTGATTATTTAGTGATTTAAGTCAGGAGCTGAAGAGAATTAGACTCTCGGTGCAATAATAACTTGAAATTATCCACTGTTAATGGTGAGGCAGGCTCGTTATGTTATTATAGAGAGATTCATATAAAAGATGGTTTCTTTCTTTGGTAGAACCTCCAAAAGTGTGGAAAAACAAACTTTTCTCCTCCTGAAGTAGATGTTTCTAGTAGATAGTTGCTAGCAGAGAGATGAAGTTAAAAACTGGGGAGAGTGGTTGACAGACCAGACTGTTCTGCTGCCACTCAGAGGGACCTGAACAAACAGGAGAAATGGGCAGTGGAATTTCAGGGAGTTCCACAACAGGAAACACTAAAACCTGAACCTGGGGAGGAATAGTCCTATGCACCAACATGTGTTGGGGCCAACCACTTGGAAAGTAGATTTGTAGGAAAAACAATGGGGCTCTGGTGGACAAGTTGACCATAGGGAAGTGCATCACCAGCTGGTCAAGGGAGATGATCCTTCCCCTCAGCTCAGCAGTGGTGAGACACATCTGCAGTATTGTGTCCAGTTCTGGACTCTCCAGCATGACTGAGATATGTACACATTGGAATGAGCCCAGAAAGAGCTGTGAACACAGTTAAAGGACCATCTCTTGTACAAGGAGAGGCTGATAGAACTCAGATTGTTTAGCCACGAGAAGGTTCAGGGGAAGGAAGCCTATCAGTGAAAGGACAGGAGGCCCAAATTGAAATACAGGAAAACAGACAAATCAAAGACACAAACACAAACTTCCCCCTTTCTCTCTTGTTTTTGTTTGCTTGTTTGTTTTGTTGGGGGTTTTTTGATTGTTTGGTTTTGGTTTTTAGCCATGAGGCCAGTCAAGCACTGGAACAAGCTGCTCAAGCAGACTGTAGTCTCCTCTATCAGAGATATTAAAAATGGACTAGATAAGGGGCTGGACAAAATGATCTCCAGAGGACTCTTCCAGCTTGAATCCTTCTATTCTGTGATTCTGTGATAAGGGTACACCAGGGGGCTATTAAGGGGTTATAGTACCTCTCTGCTCCCACTATATTTCCTCAGACTCAAGAAACAGATGTTCCAGATGCCAGAACACAGAATACTACAAGGAACCTCCCTGAAAATATAGTATCTCATGCTACATCTTGGAACATCACAAATAGTACATGGAATGTCATTCTAAACATGGCTCTTGAACTGATGGAAGATCCCTATTTACTTAAATACGAGAATCACTTCCCATAACTGTTTCACAAAAAAGTAGATGAGGTGGCCAGGAAGGGATGGGAGTTGAGGGGAGCCTTCTATGAAACCCAGAGGGGTGTGGGGGGAAATCTATAACAACAAATATTCCCACAGACAAAAAGAAACAGTATTTTCAGTTTTCTTTCATGTTCTGTGTTTAGTTGACAGCCACATAATGCTAAAGCCAGAAAGGACCTACAGCCATGGAATTTAATCTCTTCAGATATTCTCTGGGTCCAAGAAGTAACAGTATGCATTGGTAACGCCAGGAACAGAACACGACCTCCTCAAAAAACATATAATTTGCAAACTTATTCCATAAACAATTTACACTCTTCACCAAGGTAGTATAATTGCTTGCACTTCCACAAGGCAAGAGAGTTCATCTCCCCTACAGATTTGACACAGCTATATCTAAAGAGGAAGGAAAAAAATGGAGAGAACCATGCCAAATGCAGAAGATCCTAAACAAAACAGAAAAGCATTCACAACGTTAAGAACTAAATGTCAGACTTGATAAAACATGAAAGGTAAAAGCTACTAAACCACAAATTGTCCAGAACAGTGCAAATTCCCTGGCTAAGGGGAATGGGCAACAAGAGTTTCTGTATGGTTATTCAAGAGCTCATATACTGAGCATATCCATCCTATTACAATAATCCCCAAACGTTTTAAGACTATACAACATATGCCCCTGAGGCACAATCCAGGTAATTTGAGGTATAGCTGTGATATAAGGAGGAAATGGTTACAATTGTGATATAACAGGGATCAGGGCTGTGTCTGTGTACATGTGCAGTATATACAGCTCCCCATGTGATCTCAGATCTTCCCAGCTTGTCTCTGCACAGATGAGATAATGGACTGATTAGAGGCAAAATGACTAAACAAACTCCTAGCAGCCTTCATGACAAAGTGTTTAGCTAAATGTTACAGAGCTCTCCAGTTGGAAATTTCAAAAAGTCCCAGAAATTCTCCTGGCTGTGCACAGACTAGTTGATAAGCACTACTTGTATGCCTAAACATATGAATTAATATCCTTGGTGGAGAATCCATCATGTCCAGTGACTTCTCTCAGCAGTTCCCGCTCTAATACTGACCAAGCTGGACGTAACTAAAACACTCCTAAATAGTCAGTAAAATGGCTTTCCTTTGATGCAGTAACAATCATATCAGACAGTCATATGGACAGGACATATAGGTAAGATAGTTAGAAGATAACTAATTTAGTATAATCAATAGCAATGTGTGCAGTGTCATGTGGGACAAGAGCCCATCCAGGCTGTAAGAATTCACTAGAATGATATTTCAGAGTCTCTCATCTGACCCACCTGAAGACCATGTCACAAGCAATGGAGACACATCAACATCCAGACAGTAACCAGCCATGCCATTTCAGACTAGATTCCCCACCTGAACATTATCCTATGCAAAAGATGCCAATAAATTGTGAATGTCTGTACAACAAATCCACAGTACCAAGTACCACTTATTCATACATAGTTAAGTCAAGATTTTGTAGTATGGAAAGAATAGGATACATCTGCCAGTGCTTAAATAACATGAGAGCTGCATTTGGTACCAATTGTGAGACTGATTCTATTAGCCATATTTCATCATGGGAAAAGCTGCTTAAGTTCAAAATGCTCAAGTTAACTGAGAAACAGGAAATATCTTGAGGCATCAGTGCCTCTAGAAATTTAATTGCTCAACTGAAGAACAACTGGTCTGTGAGCAGATGCAGTATGAAGTCAGCATTAATTAACTCAGTTAAAACATTACAAGGGAGTAAGCTGCACAACAAAAATGAAATCCTGTGAAGAAAAGTCACTTTAAAAACCCAATTTGTGTGTGTTCAACATACAGAACAGCAAAACTTACAGTAGAGTAACATTATAGCAATGCTGCTTTTTTTTTTTTTTTTTCTAGTTAGGTTTTTTAAATGTTGTTATATTATGGAGTATTAACTCCAAAACATGGAAACTGATTTTTAAAAACTTTTCTGGACTGGAACATCTTTATATGTGTTTACATAGCACTTAATGTGATGCTGTTTTTAACCTTGAATAATCATAATACATACAAACAGCTACAAAAAACACAAAAAATACATACTTTAAACACAACTGTTGTTCCCTTCTCCAACTGTTTCCTCATAAACTGCACATGACACCACAGCATACAGAAATCTTGTTCAAGATTTCCAAGCCATGATGGTTTAAACAATATGTGATATACATCTCTAAGATAATGATTTTTAAGGGAAGAAATAAGGCTTCATCTAAACACTATACATTATAAGAAAACAAGAAAGTACTAACATAATAATGAAGTACTTGAGCAGAATGCTTCCAATCACAGAGCTTTTGCTATTGTGCAAATTTTCAGTAAATACTACTAATATCCCCAACCCCAAGACTGCTTATTCTTAGGAGCTCTTTTAGAGGAAGTCCCTGAACATGTTAACAGCGATGGCAGCAGCATACTTACAGACAAATATACAGACCTATACACAGAAGCATGGTTTCAGTCAACTGTTTTAGAAGTCTCTAAGCCAAGTGGATTGAAATGAATGAGTATTGGATCATGTATGTCAGTAGAACTCTGGTTACTTTTAAGTAACTGTGAGTCCTCAAGTGAGGGATCCATTCTAAACATCTCACGTGTGGGATCTTGGTTGGAAGAAAACAGACACTGCTATCATGAACTGTCCTTGAACCATGGAAAAGAGCTCGAAGGAAGAAGAATGGTGGAAAAAAGGCAATGAAGCAAGAAGATAAAGCAGAACAAAGTAGAGAAAAACAGGACGTGGCGGGTACTGGGCGAGTTAGATAGCAACCAATCATGTCGTAGATTTAGGCGCGTGAACAGCGTGTGGGCTCTCGCGTGTATCCAATCAGCACTGTTGTTGGTGTGCGTGATCAGTGAAGCTCGCTCTACAGAACCAGGGGATGTACTGGTAATAAAGGGCTTCACTTTATAACTCCCGTGGGGTTGCCAAAGTCCATTCTCCCCCCACGCTCACGCATACACAGAGGTAGGTCACATATTCTACATGTAAATAAGCACCTGAACACAGCCCCACCAAACTCAGCATTTCTAGATGCATGGGTATGAGAAATGTACTTTATAAATACTGGAAAGGAGTTGTGCATTTCTAAGAAACAGGAATCCTGATACTGCGGTCAATGATGATGTTTTGACTATAGTGGAGTCCACTCGGATCACCAGAAGCTGCTTAATTTTCAGTGATGCATTCATTAGAGGTGCAGCCTCTGTTCATCATTTTAATAGTTACTATAATGATAACTACTTTAAATGAAACCTGCTCGGTGCACTGCATAGCAGTTGCAAATGAGGATATTTGGCCCAACATAATATAGCTGTAGTATGGTCTCCTTAAATCTTGAGAAATAGAACTATCAAAAGATGTTACTGCAGTATCACTCATAGAAAGAGAGACCCAAAAGGAGATTAGTTGTATGTAATAGAGTCAATATGGCACTTCAGCTCTTCTGAAAAAGTATGACACTCTTTCATCAAGGCAAGGTACACCAAAATTGAGACAAGTACCCTAAGCATGTAATGTACCATTCTCTCTAGACTGAGAAGGCATGCACAGTACAATACACTTTAGACACAAAAGAGTATGCCAGAAAAAAAAAAAAAAAAAAAAAAAAAGAGATTGCAAGGGTGAGGAACTTTGAGCACACTGCAAGAAGCTCCATTGCCTAAAAACAATTGCAATGACAATCAAAGACACACACAAAAAAAATAATTATTGCAAATGGCACTCAGAAAGAAGGAGCTACTGTGCTATAGGCTTCAGTTCTCTGCAACAATTAAGTGCCGGGAAGTAAAAACATGAAAGCCTTCCTCTTGAGAAAGAGTCTTAACATCACCATCATCAAGACTCCAACACCAGATGCAGATGCAGCAGCTCTGCATAGCTAGCCATGTCCTATCACCACATTACTTTTTAGATCAAACAGCTGAGGTCTTAGAAAGCATGTGGAGGCTAGGGGTGTCAATGACATATAATCCTTGACATGTTGGTCTGCGTTGAGAAACTTCAAGAATGTTGTGAGATTTACTAGCCTGAATTTTTCTTATTTCCCAAAAAGTATCTTTTTAAAAGCAAAACAGGCTAGTTGTCTGAATCTTCCAGTACTAATGAACCTTTATGCTATAGAAGGACTAGCAGCTTTGATAAGCTTATCTTAAATAAAACATTCTCCAGAGAGTTCAGTCCACTAAGCATTTACCTTCACAATAAGGTACATCATTTCAAGTAGACAGTAAGATAAATACCTCACTTCAAGTACTATATTTAACGTCGTCTTTTCTCAGTATGTAGTTACAATTACATATGGGCATTTTTTACTGCTATCTCTATATGCATGGAGCAGGGAGAGTCAGAGAAACAAGTATATTAATTCTAAGACAAAAGGCCTGAGGACAGTATTAGCACTGGAGCATTTAGCAGGGGAGTCAGATGCCACTTTGCAAAAACTAAGTAGTTTTCCTCATGCCAACTTAATCCTTAAGCTGCCCAGTACACAACTGCTTGCACTTCTCTAAAACAATCTGTAATTGTCCCTGTAAGTAAAAAAACAGACACTAATTGGGTCCATCTGCAATGCTTTAGTTGCTAACTACTAAATAACAACACAACATGAATTCTGTACTGAAGTCAAGTATGAAAAAGGCTAATCAGTGAAGGGAGTCTTTAAACAGTGCTAGAACAGACCAAAAAAAAAAAAGTTCACATGACACTTCCAAAAAGTTTTCTGCAGAATCTTTCCATCTCCACTGATAGCCATACCTCTACAAAAAAAGAAATGTTCTGTGTACAGAAGACACAAGTGAATATCTTCACTGCAGCTTGTAAAATAATGAGACAGTGCCCCTTAAAAATATTTGTGTCTATGAGAAACAAAAGTTAGTCAAAAGAATGCAACAATCACATATCACTTTCTCTCCAGTAGGAAATAACATTGTCATTTTTGTTGTACTTCAGATAAAGTTACTTACAGACTTTGAAGCAGTGCTGATATATTGCATCACCATTTCTTTTTTGGTATTAAAATCTTTTTCCCTCAAGGGCATCTTCTTGTCTTCATTTAAATTCATATCTTCCTAGAATGGGAGGGGGGGAAAGAAAAGTTAAAAAAAAAGACATTTTTAATTTCATCCAGCAATTTTAACCGTAAGAGACCAATTGGGAAAAAAAAAAAAAAAACACATACAAACAAGCAACTGAAAGCTGTTATACAAACAATTTAAGGCTTTGAGTAACACCTAACATATGACAAAAATCCTTATTCATCTTCCCTAGCAACTCAGACACAAAAAAAAAAAAAAAACAAAGGAAAGAAGCCAACCATACCAGGATAAACAAGGGCATCACAGCCATTACTAGCATCATCTCTTCCTAGACATCACCTACAGTTTCACAAACACACACTAAACTATAGAAGAGCATTATCTAACACTTCCTAAAACATTTATAAATGTACTTAAACTAGTCTCTTAGAAGGATCTTTCAGATAATATCTCTTTGTTCCATAATTCTGTTCCTCAGTTCCCAAATGCTTAATCCCGGGCAGCAGAATCTTCTTGCACTGAGAGTAGTTCACAAAATACTCACCTTTGCATTAGGTTACGTCCAAATTCTTGATGACTTGATCATGAAATCAACACTTTCAACTGTTACCAAAACACCATCGCAATTCATTCATTTCAATATAAACCCAGACATCAAAAAGAGAGGATGCAGGACTACTTTCCAAGCCACACAGCAGCTACTCATTGCCATTTTTGACACAGGGACTTTTACTGTTTCAGCCTAGAAATGCTCTGATGATTGTAATCAGTTCCACATCTGTCAGAAATTACATTTCCTATCAGAAACAATTTAGGCACACACACATATGAACACATGCAGTATTACTATGGTCACCCAAGCTTAGCAAGAATTACTGCAGTTATTTTCAGCTGAGATGAGACTCACAAGGTGAATCCCCACCAGCTCTGGCAGGAGTAATGATACCAAGTCAGTGGGTCACCATCTTGATATCAGAGCTATTTCACCTAGTCAGAAATCAAAGACAAACAGTGAGCTAACTCATAACCTTAGAATTTTAAGAAAAAGACCTAAAGACCAAAATTTTAAACTATACTGAAGCTGAGGTTTCCTTTGTTTGTGACTATACACCATTAGAAAAAAAAAATTAAAGTTACCTGTCTCTGTTAAAGCTTACAGAAATCACTGCAGTTTTTTTTAAGATGAGAAAGAACACAACCAACCACAAAAAGTAGTGTCTAGTGTTTCAAAACCAAAAACCTAACATAATCATCTGCTCAAAGGAAGAGTGCATGAAGGCTGTTAAGCATGCCATGAAACGGCCAGGTAGAAACCTAAAAATTTAGATGAGTTACATAGCAAATCAATCTAAATAATTTACTGGACAAACAGCAGTTATGTAATTAACTAGCCAGGACTTTTGCAATTCATCAATGAATTCTGACATTGATATATGGGTTTGGACAAAGATACACAGACTGTTAAAAGACATTTAGAATAATGAAAATAAGAACTGATAAGTTCTTTTCAATTTACTGCTTTAAATATTTTTTCAATAATTTCTCCCAAAGCCAGAAAAAGACTATAACGCAAAATTCTCAACAACTGATCAAAATCTTTATGCCTTATCTAAGACATATCCTTAGCTTAAGATTGGCAGGGGAGGAATAATGAAATCAAGTCCAAATGACAAAACTACTACGACATTAGTATTCTCTCTAGCCTTTCATTTGTTATCCTGTGTTGTTACAGGCATTTCTTATTTTATAGAATATTTCAGTTCATTTAATTACTTTCTATTAAATGCACAGTAATATATTTATGACTGTTCTTATTACCAGGCAACACATCTGTTGACATATGCACAAGACAACTCATAAATTACTAAAATCAAGTTCAGCTAGACATCAGATAATTATTTTTTTTATTCAAGTTCCAATAAATGTCTCAGGGACACTTTGTTTCAGGATTCCTTTCCACGGGGGTGCAATTGTATCACAATACTGGCTTCAAACGAAAATAAACTTTTGTCCTGGGTTCAACTAGGATAGGGTTACGTTTCAGCAGAAGCTGGGAGGGGGACACAGCCAGAACAGACAACTGAAGCAGCCAGTAGGATACTGGATACCATACTGATGTCATGCCTGATATATAAGGGCAGAGGGCAGGCTGGGCCAGGCTCGAGGTCTCTAGTGCAGCATGTTGGGTTGGTGCATTGTCCATCACTCACTTTATATATTGTTACCTTACTATTATTCATATTGTTTGTTTCTTCTCCTTTTGCATTGTTCTGTTAAATTCTCCCTATCTCAACCCAAGGGGTTTTGCCTTTTTCACCCTATTCTCCTTCCCATCCCCCTGGGGGGGTGGTGTGGGTGGTGAGCAAGTGGCTACATTGTGCTCAGCTCCCATCTGGATCTAAATCACAACTTGATATTTAAGTAAGGGCAGCTCTATTTTATTTAGTGCTTGAACTGTATTTTTAAAACCTACATAAACAGAAATGTAACAACAATGAAACCAAAATATTCTAAGTTTCACGAGAATATACAGCCAGGTTTTTCTCAATGTAACTTGCCTCCAATATGCCACAGAGGTTTTTTTACCAGAAAAATATTAAAACACACATATATACTACCTAAGGATGGAGGAAAACAAACAAGCTTTTTCATATTACCCTGTAGCTACATCACAGTACATTCTTCTGTTTAAAACAGTGTTGCATTTCTTTTGGACTTGCTCCTTTAAATTATCTGAAATATAACTTCCAAACTTAAATAACAAAATGGGCTTGTTTTTCCCGCAAAAAAAACCCTGACTTATA
>JANHGN010012636.1:0-20717 GCA_024605025.1 Megaceryle maxima
CAATAAGGTCTCCTCAGAGCCTTCTCTTCCCCAGACTGAACAACCCCAACTCTCTCAGTCTGTCCTCATAGGAGAGGTGCTCCAGCCCTCTGCTCATCCTTGTGGCCCTTCTTTGAACATGTTGCAGCATGTCCATATCTTTCCTGTAATAGGGGCTCCTGAACTGGATGCAGTACTCCAGGTGAGGTCTCAAAAGAGTGGAGTGGAGTAGAGGGGGAGAATCACCTCCCTTGACCTGCTGGCCACGCTTCTCTTGATGCAGCCCAGGATACAATTGGCCTTCTGGGCTGCAGGTGTACCCTGACAGCTCATGTTGAGCTTCTTGTCCACCAGTACCCCCAAGTCCTTTTCTTCAGGGCTGCTTTCAAGCCAGTCACTGCCCAGCCTATATTGGTGCCTGGGATTGCCCTGACCCAGATGGGGGACTTTGCACTTGCTCTTGTTGAACTTCATGCGGTTGGCATGGGCCCACCTCTCCAGCCTGTTGAGGTCCCTCTGGATGGCATCCCTACCCGTCAGCCACCCCACACAGCTTGGTGTCATTGGCAAACTTGATGAGGGTACAGTCAGTGCCACTCTCCATGTCGCTGACGAAGATGTTAAACAAGACTGGTCGCAGTACTGATCTAGGAGGGACTCCACTTGTTACTGGCCTCCACTTGGATATGGTCCCATTGACAGCCACTCTTTGGGTGTGGCTGTCAAGCCAGTTCTTTATCCACTGAACTGTCCATCCATTGAACCCGTATTTTACCAGCTTGGAGATCAGGATGTTGTGCAGGACAGTGTCAAGGGCTTTGCTCACATCCTGGTAAATGATGTCAGATGCTTTTTCCCTATCTACTGATGTTGTGACCTTCTCATAGAAGGCCACCAATTTTGTCAGGCACGATTTGCCCTTGGTGAAGCTGTGTTGTTTGTACCCAGTCACCTCTTCATTATATTTCTGCTTCAGAATTTCCTCCAGGAAGATCTGCTCCAGATCTTTCCAGGTATGGAGGTGAGACTGACTGGCCTGTAGTTCCCTCGTTCATCCTGAAATAGAATTTGATCAACATGGGGAAGCTTCTGGAATCTTCTCACAGAAGCTACTCCTACAGCTCCCCCACTATCAAAACTCTGACACATAAACCCAACACAATACAATTTCTCACTTTTAGTATCCAAAATAGAAGATTCTGATAGCTATTCTGGTACCAGCTGGTCATACTGTGTCTTATTCCAAATATATACCTCCTAATTGTGCTACATTAATTACTTTTGCATCTTTTGGTAAGGCAAATTAGTCTTTAGACTAAAAAGCAGTTCAAGTCCTAGGTCACTTCTCTTCTTGTAAAGTAGGAAACGGAGTAACATAACTAATCACATTTAAATGTCCATCTTGAGCCAAAAATAGTTTAATGATTTACCAATCTGGCTTATTTTTGAGAACATGACTGCCCTTATATGACGGTTCTATTGTACCTTGCAAGAATGTATCGGATTCTGTTCATTCGCCTAATGGCAGTTTTCTCTGCTGTAGTTTGTGATCAGTAATATTTGTTAAGTAAGAAGTACTGTGCAAACAGCTAACTGTGGCTGTTTCCAAACAAGCTTATGCGATGCTTAGTGAAACTGTAGTTTAATTGTTCTGAATGTTTCTACATGTATAAACCACTAACAGGCTTATCAAAAACAAAGTATTACATCTTACTTAAAATAGAATTTGAACAACATTAAAAGATTTATAAAGCTCTAAAGGCAATTATTGTATTTAGCATAATTACTCTAGATGTGAATATACTTGATAAAATACCTTGTTTGTGAAACACTGTGGTTTGTGTTTATGTTTCAAATTGAACACCATCAAGCAAGGTACCTATTTTTGATTGGAGATTTAATACCTCATTTCCCTAGTTCTGTGTTCCATATTAGAATACAAAATCATATAATGCTTTGAAATATGCTGTGTAAATACTCTAGTACTGCATACCCTGGGCATGCAATTATTATAATAATCATTATGTGTAAAACCAGCTATTGACTATTCACCAAAATATCTGCTGTTTGCATGAACTGACTTGGATAAAACAAAAGCTGCTTGAATATCTGCCTCTACATGTGAATTAAGAAGATATAGGCTGTATATATTGCATATACTTGTATTTATCCTCAGATTTCAGCATGACATCAAGTGAATACTGTCAGAGTGATGAAAAGAAGATCAAAAGAATATACTCACAGTGTGGTGGTTAGGTGCCAAATGACTCTGGTGTCAGTAAGAGGTAGTCATGAGACATAACTAAGAGTTACACAGAACAGAATATTCTCCACTTAATGCTTTCCCTTACACAAATAGTGCCTTGAAGTGAGAAATGGTAAGCATCAGGGTAAAGCTGTTACAATAAATTCAGCTATTATGCCTCATCTACACTATAAAACCCATTTGCTAGACCAAAGTGCTTGAGATAGTCTTGCAAATACTTAAGTAAAAAATCATTCCAGATATTTACTTCTTTAGTATCTTGGTTATTGTTGAGAAGCCAAGGCTGCAACTTTTTAAACTGACTTGCAAACTCATTGCTTCCAGTAAGAATTCAGTTCACACAGTAAGAATTCAGCCTGCATCAAGCCAATGAGTGAGTTTTAGCAATAGACTAAAAACAAAAGTAATCACAAAAAACATGATCTGCTTTTCAGATGTAAAATTTTAGCTTCTTCTTATTACAAATGTGAACGAAGCATTATTCAAGTCCTAACAAACTTGCAGTACTTCACGTTGGCACATACTTGAGGTATGCAAATAGGATCAATATTTCTGACCAGACACACACGCACACACATATGCATATATACATGCATACATTAATTCCCTCCTTCATTTCCTACTTTTTACAGTATAAAATCATATTTGTTTTCATTGTACTACTGCCAGAAAATGATATTTAAAATATAATTTTTCCCCAGTTATGGGTAAGTTTATGCTGGTTATGTCCATCCTTTAGTATTTTCAAGGAGAGATAAAGGAGTTTTTTCAACTAACCATACTTCAAATGCCTAGAAATGGCTTGGAACCATGTCCAGATATTCATAATGAAAGTGAAGAAAAAAACCAAGGGAAACTGAAAACTGTGTTGTACAGGAAAAATATTTCCAGTGGAGTTGAAACTTGTCAGAAAGACAACTTCTAGCTGTTGCCAAGAAAAGAGTAAGGTAAATGTTCGATGGATACCACTTTTGGCTGAGAAGCTGGTGATCTAGAACTACTCTTTTCTGAAAAAGCTGTTCCCAGAAAATCAGTAAGACTTCCTCTATACCAGAATTACAAAGGATTTCATAGCACACAGGGAAGATTGGGTGGATTAAGTATTTCTAAAGTATAAAATAACTTGGAGTGATTAAAAAAAAAAAAAAAAAAGGCATTTAGACCACTTGAAGCTGGCAGGACTTTTGTGAGCTTTAGAATAGACTTAATCAGAAGATATCATTTGACCATGAAAGCTTCAAGTCAATTCCAGGCTAAGCATTGCTCTTGGGAACGCATTGACTGCTAGCAATAGTTAAGAAAGCATTAGATAACAGAATGGTGAGAGATATTTGAAATCAGTTGTCTGGCTGTGTTCACTGGAAAGAACCAGCAATAATACATGTAACTACAAATTACAGTAGCAATGATCTCTCCAGCACGTTGACCTTCTTTAGCAGAGTGGTTTTAGAAGAGGAATCCCTCCGGAAGTTGATCGTTTGAAAAATCTTGAAGTATCTGATGCATTTGGAGGCGATTAATTCACTGGGGACTATTACACTATATTATTATCTGGGAGAGCCTCTGTGAATGCCCGTCCCGTCGTATGACATCCTGTCAGTGGGCGCACGCAGCGGGAGCTGTGGAATCTCAGTTCTGCGCTCATTCACAGCCCAGGGAGAAATATTGTCACCTTTCTGCCTCTTGGATTGCAGAAGCAGCTGGAAGCAGAGCAGTCCTTGACATATGGTGGAGTAACCTCTCCTTCTTAGGCAGGTTTTTTAACTTGTGCTGTGCTGATAAGGCTCTTTATAGAACAACCCCGTGCTCAAATAACCACATATCACAGTGTACTATGTCTTCACTTCTGCCTGACATACTCTTCTCTAGCAGAAGCAAGAGAAAGGACTGGACTGTTCTGCTGGCCCTTTGCCACAGAGAAAATAAAGGCTTTCTTTTTGCTGTCACTTCTGGGATGACTTGCAGGAGCTACAGCAGAAATCAGAAACCAAAGGAACTAGCACTAATGTCTCTGGCTCTGCTCAGGACCTTAGTTCTCTCAGAGTATTTACAGCCTTTGTAATTCTCCCACTTCCAACTTCAGAGAAAAGGGGAAAAGACTTACAAATCTATTCTCAAAAGTAATACTGGTTATGGTCAAGTAATGCCTACTCTTAAATCTGCAGGACATCCCAAAGATGCCCCAAAAGGAAGAAGAAATTCTTTGAAGTTTCTGTATTATTTTCATTTCTGCAATGACTTGTATTTCCAAAGCTTTCACCATGACATTCTGAACTTACTCTGCTATTGAGCAGATGTCTCTTCAGCCTAAACACATCTAGTTCATCACATTTTGACCCTCTCTTGGCCTTGAGCAACTCACCTATGTAATTTTTCCTTTGACCTCCACCTGCTATGGCCACCTTCTACTCAGGGGTGGCTTCATGCCTTACTTCTGATCATTCTTTGTGGCCACCTTCCTCACTTCATTTCAGTTGGTTCCTGTTATGTTATTGCCCAGTGAGGCACAAACTCTCTGTTAGCCTTCCAGCATGTCTCTGCTGGACTCTGAATGTTTGACTTTTAACTATAAGTAGTTAGATTCCTCCAAAACGCATTCAGTTCAGCTTTAATGTTATAGAAAGCTGAAGTTCTTGTTCTGCAGAAATTACATCAGGACACTGAAAAGTGCAGTGGAAATAAATGATTCATTACAACAGGTGAAAATACTTTTGCAGTTGTGTACTATTTGGTCAGGAGGTACTTTTATTCGATGAGGTTTTCCTCCTACTTGTTTTTTTTCCTATCCTCATAAAAGCATGAAGTCCTACACTACCATGTTTCCTGGTTGCAGGCCCTGTTTATACAGGGAGGAGGTTCAGCACTGGAAGTGCTGGTGTGATTTTACCCTCTAATACACCTAATATATTTTTTTCTGCCTATGTGTTTGTTTTCTTTTTTTTTTTTCTTGCAAATATATTTGCAGGAACATGCAAAGGCATGTGCCTTTCTAATGAACTTTGGTAAAAATGATGCCAATGAATGATAAAGTTCAGTGACACAAATAGGAACTGAAGTGAATGTCACATGTTGCGACTCATATTTTGAAAATAGTGAGATTCATTAGCTCATTTAGCTCTAGCTAAAAACAAGGTACTTTAATCTGAGTTCATCATCTAGGCCTTTTCTCCAAAGCCAATAAAGAAATAAGCACTTCCAGAGATTAAATAATCCATATCTCTTAAAGAGTTGTTTTGAGATAGGATTGGTACTATCCAGCCCAGATAAGCACTTGGAGGCATTTACCTCTGTCACTGACTGCAGAGGAACTTGGATAAAGGACTTAGACTGAAAGCTTCCTATAACAAGAAGCCATTCCAAAATGTAGTAAAGAGCTTCGTTTTGATTTTAATTTGATTAGTTATAAACCTTTAAATGTTGGTCCACGTAACATCAGCAACACTAACAATGAATATAATTTTTAAAAGCTCTCCATTGACTGTTAGGAAATTATCATTTATAGCCAGATTTTTCTCAGATGAGAAATACAATTTAGTGCAAATGATTTGCTCTTTCTGCCTCAAGTTTTGATCTACATAAGGGAATGATAATGCCATCAAAAAGAATAAACAAGTTGCAAGCATCAATTCCTTGATGCTTGAAAGAGTTTGACTTCTTGATGAAGAAAATTAATACCTATGATTGTGAATATTAGTCACACTATATTACAACAGAAATAGCAATTGTAAAATAGCTTCTATTCACTGAGATGCACAACAAAATGAACTAAAAAAGCCTTTCAGATTCATTTCAGACCATAACCTCTGTGTGTGTGGTGGGTGCTCAATACCTTGAAGAATGCATATGTAGCCAGGATGAGTTACATGCACAACTGCTGTGGGGCCCAGGGTTGCAGGGCAGTGAACTGCCTTTGTAGCAGTCATGTAATAACACTGCAGAATTCTGCAGGGGGAAAAAACCTGGGGTCTCGGATGCCTTAGTATTATTTACTGGCTTTATAATATTGTGAACTTCTAGGATGTTTCAAAGGCCAGAATTTCTCAGATTGGCCCATGATTTAGAGGGGTTGCAGCATGAGGCACCTGAAAGTGAACTGATCCTGATTTTTTTATTAATTATTCATCAACAAGGCAGAGAAAACTCGGCTCCTTTTTGTGTGTCTCAAGCTGATCATCAAAAAATACAAAACTAGTCAAAATCAGTGCTTGCTTTTTAAAAGGGTTGGTGACATGCAATCCCTTCCTCCAGGAAGCATGTGATGCAAGACCCTGATCATTTGATTGATTGATGTGATTAATTTCAGTACCATAAGCTACACATGATAATAAGTGTAAGCATCTATACAAGTGCAGGTCATCAGCCTACAAGACTCTGTGTTATTGTAGGACCTTGTCTGTGAACAGCCTCACTGAGCTAAAATTAATGTTAAGAAAAGTTATTTGTGTGAGCATTTACAGGAGGGAAATGCAAGTGGATAGACAAAAGGATGAAAGTTAAACAGGTAGCAAAATGTGAAAACAGTATTTGAAGTTTGAGAACTTTGTTCTTTCAGCCAAGCTGGTGGCAGCATGGGATTGTGTTTTGCTTAAATGTTATTTAATGTGTCATCTGGCAGAAGGATTTTTTTTTTCTTTATGAAATTACTTTTTTGGAGGATTTTCTCTCTTGGGATCTGAGAAAATTCCTTTAATGCTCAATTTGGATGGACAGCTGAAAAGTCAGCAGCAAGCCTGTGACCTTGAGATGCAAAAAGCGCAGAACTAACCAAAAGCTGTATGTCTTGTATGTCTGCTTCTTCCCCTCTCCACCGGTGCACTTGCTGAGGGAGCTCCCAGGGAGGAGCTCACGGGGAAAATTCCACGCACCGACCGTAAAAAAACAAACAAAACAAAAAAACCCAAACCCCAAACGTTTGATGCTTAGTTCGGGTCGCCGGCTGCGGGCAATGCGGGTTTATTACGTATACTTGTTCCACGCACCTCGTCCCTTTGTACAAATAGGGACGAACGGGGCTGGAGAGCCCCTCAGGGAGCAGGTCCCCAAAGACGAGCATCCCGGGTGCCAGGCTCCATCTAGTGACACAGCCGGGGATGGCCGGTCGCCAATAAAGCCCAGGGGCAGCGCGGCCCGCCCAGAGGCGCCGTACTGGGTCGTGCAAGGGCCGTTCCGAGCCGCCCCGTCGCGCCACGGGAGACGTGCGGTTGTGCCTGGCCGGTAACCGGGAACAGCAGCGCTCCCGCCGCGGCGGCACGGCCGCTGTTCTGGGAGATGACCCGAGGTTTGAAACGCATTCCCCGAAGGCACCGTTCTTTTATTTCTGAAAAGGGAAATAAAGGATGAGCGAGGGCTAAGGCGGGAGCTGAGTTGTGGCGGTGGGTGAGGGCTGCCTCCTCCCTCCCCGGGTTGGCTCCGTCACCTCCGCAGAGCCACTGCATGGGGTTGGGATTCACCCCCGCCCATCCCCGGTCCCCTTCCCCGTGCTCCCGTCAGGGCAGGGGCTGGGGGACCGGCAGTGCCGCCCGTCCCCTCCTGTCCCGTCAGGGCAACACTGGATCCGGCCCTGTCCCGACAGGTTGAGGCGCGGCCGGAGACTAGAAGCGGGGGAAAGCTCGGAGGTGCGGATGGGGAGGGAGCGACTTCAGGGTGTCCCCTGCGAAATGATGTCATCCGATCAATATTTTCGGGGGGAGTGACCGATCCGACCAATTCCCGCTATGAAATGGGCTCTATATTGGAGCTGGATGCAGCCGAATCGATCGGGCTGATAACGGAGAGCTATAAAAGGCCGGGGGGCTGACTTCGTCCGCGCTACATCCCCGAGGCGCAGACGGTGCAGGCAGCGCCCGGCCGCCTCTCCGCGCCTCTCCGCGCCGCTCCGCGCCCCTCCCGCGGCATGGGGCCGCGCCCGCCCGCCCGTCCCGCCGCCCTGGCGCTGCTGGGTCTCGCCGCCGCCGTCGTATCGCTGCCGCTGCCCGACGCCGGTCCGCACGTTAACTACGGCTGGGGTGAACCCATCCGGCTGCGGCATCTCTACACCGCCAGCAAGCACGGGCTCTTCAGCTGCTTCCTGCGGATCGGCGGCGACGGCCGGGTGGACGCTGCCGGTAGCCAGAGCCCCCAGAGTGAGTACCGGCGGTAGAGGGACGGGATGGAATGGGACGGGGCCGCGGAGATAACGTCGCTCTCCCTCCCCTCTGTCCCCCCAGGTCTGCTGGAGATCCGTGCCGTGGCCTTGCGCACCGTGGCCATCAAGGGCGTGCGGAGCTCCCGTTACCTCTGCATGGACGAAGAGGGCCGGCTGCACGGGCAGGTGAGCTGCGCCCACACCGGCCCCCCGGTCCCGGCGGCTCTGTCCCGGGCTCGCCTTTCCGGCGGGGGCGTTCCAGCAAGGTCCCCGCGCTGAAACGGCCGGCGAGACCGAAGGGCTGGCAGGCTTTTTTATCGCTGAGGTTGCTAATGGGTTAACAAAGCCTTCAGGTCCCCACCACCCCTTTTACTCTATGGGACAGCGATTCTTGTCACTGTTACTGCCCGAAAGGCCGTCGGGATTAATAGAATTCATCAGGGAACATTATGTAGAAGGCAGAGTGTGTAGTGCTAAAATGTACTGAAAATACAGTCCAGGACAAAATTGTGTTAATGTTTAAAAAGCTTCATTAGCGGCCGGCTGCGTTTCTGCTGCAGAACAGATTAAGTCACAACAGAGAATCTGAATAATCTCTTGCTGTTCAGTTCTGGTATTCTGAAAAAATACCAACCCCTAAGATGACTCTTCTGGAAAGGAGATGCTGCCAGGTGTACAAGTCCCAGAAACACAGGTTTACCAGCTCTGAGGTAGTACCAAGCAGAAAGAGGATTTTGAGGGGAAGAAGGACTCTTCTCACCATCTCACTTGTGACCTATGCTAAGGGCACACCTGTGGGACTCCAAGAGGTTGAGGAGTTGAGTGTCTCCACTTTGTTAGATCATGTTTTTTTCCCTAGGTACGTCAGCGTATCAGCTAGTCGTTATCAGCAGTACAAACTTGATTTTTAAGCCATGTAAGTAAGTTGCCAATTGTAGAATTTGAAAGGTAAGATTCAGATTCAGCCTCTGTAGCTCCTTTACAGGAGCCTGAGTTTCACAGAGTGATGGCTTTTTCTCATGCCAAAGATACAGCTCGATTCTGCTTTCACTACTCCAGTAAAACTGCTGATTTCAGTGAGGCAAGAACTTGGCCCATTCTCAAGACCACCAGCATCTTTAATAAGAGCCCTACTGATGTAGTGGTGTTTTTGAATGCGTATGTAACATAGGATTAAGTCTTTCTTTCTGAATTTCCTTGCTTTTCTGGGCTAGAATCAATCAACGTCGTGATAAAGTGCATAGGTTCAAACAATATGGTAGGTCAAATATTAGCTTCATGTTTTAATGTATATCCAAAGCAAAACGATCAATGAAAACAAAGCAGAGCATGGATCTTGCTGCCATTGGAGCTGCTGGTTGGTCTTCAGCAGTCACAGAATTTTTAAATAGCTTTCATATAACATCATTTTTCAGGCATACACATATGCTTTGTCCAAGACTGGGTTTGTTGGTGTACAATATTAATTGCAGGGTTGGGTTCTTTTGAAAATACACTGGCGTGTAGCTGTGGTGTTGCATCTATATGTTGTGGGCACCTTCTGTCAGCTCTCTGCTAACAGCCCTTGTAGGCAGCTCTGCAGGCAAGTCTTTACCTTATCAGTGCTACACTCAAGGAGTGGAAGAACGAAAGGGCAAATACAGCATCTGGGGACTGAACTCGGTAACCACTTGCACTTCTACCCTCTAGTAACACTGGAAAATTGATGACGAGGGCTGATCTCTGAATGTGCAGTGTGCAGTAGTCTGTAGTGTGGGTGAAATCACTGAATATACTGACATACTATAAATTTCTCCTGTGGAAAAAAAAAAAAAAAAGAGCTGGAGATACTTAAAGTGCATTTGGTACTTGTTTATAAAGATACACTAGAGAAAATCCCAATGAAGTGGAGTGGGAGCAATATAGTTGAGACATAGGGGGTACAATCAATAACTGTTATTTGTAATGTGCACTTGCTCAAGAAGCTTCTTTATTTCATCATCCTTGTTAGTGAGGCTGAGCACTCCTAGCAATCAGGACAGCTAACAATTCAGCCATACATTTGTATCATGTACATATATTTTTTTTCCTGAGATACACTGTGTGTAGAAGGATAAATCTTGCATCATTTCTTTGGAGAAAATGGCTTTTTAAAAAATACTTAATGAGTTTAAAAAGTGCTTTTAAAAGACACCTAGATGCATGCACTTAATTGTACTCCATATTATTAAGGGTGTTTTGAGAAAGGAGTGAAGAGTATCAGCTATGCTCTCTATTCAGCCAAGCAGAGCATTCACAGAAGGACACTTTTATCACCACAGACTGAGACATAATCAGCAATTGTCTTTTATTGACCGTGAGTTCAATCACCTGCAGTGGCTGAGCCTGAAATAGCACTGGAGTTGTAAGAAATATGTTCCTTGTGTAAGGATCTGGAAAACTCTGACCTGGTGATGCAAACTCCTAATATAGTATCCCTACAATATATAACAAATGTAATTCTACAGATTCAGACCTAAGACAGTACATTCTTCTATACAAAATCTTAACTTGTGCTGGTATTGGCAGTTCTAATTAATGTGTAATAGGACAATAACACGGCATTAACTGGGCTTTTGTGATTCCAGTAAATGCTGAGTAAAGAAAAAAAAGGCAATTACCATTTTAATATTGTTTTACTGACTGGCTGTGTTTGTGTAAGAACTGTCTTTGACAGTGCTGCCTTTCTACAGACCTGATCCTGGATTCCTTATAAAGAAAAATCTCTAATAGAGACAGAGTTTCATACCTGAGGATTGTTGGATTAAGTCTTATAAGTGCATTTAAGTACTGTCAGCAATTAAGGACAGTTTATCTAAATGAACACTGTCATCTGAGATTCTTTTTCCCTATGCTCACAACAGGATAAGTGGTGGCTCTGGAGAAGTACACATCCAGGATTGAAAGCTTATTTAATGTGATGGACGTGCATTAACATCAGGAGCTCTGGATTATGTCTTTTAATGCTCTCATAACCCAAAATGCATAGTATGTGGAATAGAATAGGAATAGAACAGAATCATTTTAGTTGGAAGGGACCTACAACAATCATCTAGTCCAACTGCTTCAGGGCAGTCTCTTTTCAGTGGTGCCCTGTGATAGCACGAGGGGCAATGGTCACAAACTGGAACACAGGAAGTTCCACCTCAACATGAGGAAAAACTTTCCTCTGAGGGCGTTGGAGCCTGGCCCAGGCTGCCCAGAGAGGCTGTGGAGTCTCCTCTGGAGACTTTCCAGCCCCACCTGGATATGTGTCTGTGTGGCCTGCCCTGGGTGACCCTGCTCTGACAGGGTGGTTGGGCTCAATGCTCTCCAGAGGTCCTTTCCAACCCCTACCATGCTGTGATTTCATCTCCGTGACTGTGGTCCATCACTGAAAGAGCAGTCACCAGAGCAATGAGTCCCCCCTGCATCCCTACAGAGAGACAGCAGGCAGCTCACTGGCATGGATCTGGCAGCAGAGTCTGCAAGGTGCACAAAATTGGGGTACCTATGGCAAGCCAGAGGGACACCCCTGCTGACAGCAGAGGGACAAGGGCTGGTCGCCTCAAAGGTTGATGCTGTGGTTGAATACAATGAGTCTGGTGGGTGTGATTGTAATTCTCATTACTCCTTGTTCTTCAGCTCAGGTATTCCACTGAGGATTGTTCCTTTGAAGAGGAGATTCGTCCAGATGGCTACAATGTATATAAATCAAAAAAATATGGAATATTGGTGTCTTTGAGTAGTGCCAAGCAAAGACAGCAGTTCAAAGGAAAAGATTTTCTTCCGCTATCTCACTTCTTACCTATGATCAACACTGTGCCTGTGGAGTCAACAGACTTTGGTGAATATGGTGATTACAGCCAGGCCTTTGAACCAGAGGTGTACTCCTCGCCTCTCGAAACGGACAGCATGGACCCCTTTGGCATCACCTCCAAACTGTCGCCGGTGAAGAGCCCCAGCTTTCAGAAATGACCCTGATTACACCCACACACATTTTCAAAGAACTACCGCAGTATGCTGCAGGGTTTTTAGCTTTTCATGTAGGGATATTTCCAGCTTTTTAGTATATTTCAGTATGGAGCCAGCCTTTTCCTTGCCATGTGTTGTACCTGTAAGGGATGAGTGCCTAGAGGCTACTCCATAGACTAAAGAATTGCCTATCCATAGTTTTATTTGGAAGAGAAGGATTAAATAAGAAAAGCTTAGCAGCTTCACCAGGCTCCCCCCATTACTGTGGCTATGATAAAATAATAATCATTTTTCTACACCGACTTCATCGCCACATATGTTCACCTGTTATTTCTGCTCAGAGGAGCAAATGCAGAAAACCTTTTCCTCTTCAGAAGCCTTAAAAATAAACATTTGGAAAAAAACACAATTAAAGAAGACTTAGTAAATGTGGTTACACGAACTAGAGTTAGCACTGCTTCTTGAAAAGCTGCTGACAACGTTCTGGGAAAACTTTCTCTTGAAAGCATACCCCTGGAAAAACAGTTCTGCTTGTCTATTGTGCTTTTTCTTCCCTTAGGAAATAAGGGAAACATTTATTTCCCTTAGGAAATAAGGAAAGAAAGGGAAAAAATTCTTCCTTCCCTTATTGCTAACAGGTACTTTGGAAAAGTGGATCTCTGTTTTCTTTTAAAAGGCTGTTTTATGTTCACTGGGGCATTAGCATCGTCCAGCAGAGAGTTCTCAGTAACAGTAAGAATGCAGTGTGTGGTTGGAAGAGTGCACAGAACTTGCATCTACGTTCATCAGGTAGGGAACGAGCAGTTCAAATTCATGTTTAAATTAAGGTTCTGTTGTATATAAGCGTGTATGTCATTAGCAAATGGAAAGATGAAAATGGGTGATGTATAGGTCAAATCAGTTGTAAAATAGGTTTTCATCTTTAACCTTTAACCATCAGCGATTCTTTCAGGTCCCTTCCAGGTTTGATTCTGCCTCTGTGGGAATCAGTGGAGTTTAATGACTGAAATGCTGCAGAACTGGGTCAGCCAGGTGGTTCTTTGGGGAAGGTACTCATAACCAAGAACCTCATGGCCAGAACACAGGTGTCTGATGCCTTCAGTTCTGTTCTCCAATTGTAACGATGTGACGAAGGAATAGCCGAGGTGAAAACTAAGAAAAAAAGGAAAAGAAAAAAAAAAAAGGCAATATGAGACAAGAGTTCAGGAATTTTACTCATTTCCAAAGGCTCATTTAGAATAGAGATTTGTATACAAAAAAAGCTCTACTGGAAATACTGGTATTCTTCTGACCTAGCACTTCATTACCAATGCAATATTTATAATTAATTTATTGAATACATACATCTGTTTATTTTGTTACTGTTATTTATGCTCAAAATTCTATTTATATACTCCTGAAGGTGGGTTTTTTAGTTGTAACAAATTTTGTGAAGTTTTGTAATCATGGAATTTTAGCAAACGATAGCTTTTTAAATTCCTGTGCATTATCAGTAGTGTCATGTGTACATTTGCAATAAAAAAAAAAAATCATCTTCAACACAGAAATCTACCTGACTCTTCTGTCACTCATTTAGTCAAGAGACTTCAAGGAGCTTTAGCAAACAGTGGCATCTGGCTCTGCAGCAGCCATGTGAAGACGGAGTCCCTTGTGAAGGTGGCATAGTTGAGATACAACAGATAAGGAGAGACACAAAGAGGTTTACCCAAAGCTGGGCAGTGAACACCAAGGCTGAAATTTGAGTCTGTCTGCTGCCAGTTCCTGGTGAGCTCTGTGTAAAAAAGCAAGTCTAAGAGAAGTATTTCTGTTATGGAAGGGGTTTGGAAACAGCTCATTAAATTCTAACCTTGGGATATGTGAAGGTCACTTCATCTAGTCCTGAATTATTATCCTCTTAATACAACAAATGAGTGAAGCTCAGTTTTAAGCTGTGTGAGTGTGTCCTGATGTTTTCTTCCCATTCCTTATCACTCAATCATAGAACAGATTCATACAAGCATCTAGGTTAGAAAAGACCCTCAAAATCACTGAGTCCAACCACAAATGTGACACTACACCGTCCACCATGAAACCGTGTCCCTAAGCACCACGTCAACATGCCTTTGAAACCCCTCCAGGGATGGGGACTCCACCACTGCCCTGAGCAGCCTGTTCCAGAGCTTGGTAACATTTTTGGGGAAGAAATTTTTTCTAATATCCAATTTAAACCTCCACTGGTGCAACTTGAGGCCGTTTCCTCTTGTCCTGTCAGTTGTTATCTGGGAGAAAAGACTGACTTCTACCTCGCTACAACCTCCTTTTAGATAGTTGTAGAGCTAGGCCAGTGAGTGCTGCCTGTAGACATGATCACTTCATCTGTGACAAAGCAGTCATAGACTTGCATCTAATCTATAAAACACACCTGTCATAGTTCATCTCTCACTGAACCCTGCCATGCCCACTGCTCATGGCCTTCAAGGAGCCGGACACAGAAAGGTTTGTGAACCTCCAGCTGCTCGGAGGAGGTGATTCCTCAGGGAGATGGCAGAAGCCACTATCAGGTGGGGTTTCTCTAATTCTTTTCCGACTGTGCAAAATCCACCTGCAAAATGAAAAAAAATCCAGCATGGGGAAAAGCTGCTCCCTTTTAGAAATAGAAACCATACTCAACAGTGCAGCCAGGGAGAAAACTCATTATTTTTTCCCCCCAGAAATGTCAATTTCTGTCAGGAAAAGAGGTTGAGTGTTTTCGTTTGGAAATGCGGTGAGTCACAGGAATTGCAGACTTCTGGGCTGGCAAACATTTCCCGTGGTGTTTCTCATTCTCTTTTCTGCTGAGCCACTGCCACGCATCCGGAGGGTTCTCGTTCCTCGTGTACTGGAATATGTAGTTCTGATTTTCAAGTTGGTTTATTCCAAAAGTTTCCAGGTTTGGGATATTCTGTCTGGTTTACACTTCCAGTTTTGATCAGCCACTCTATTTTCTTTGAACATTAGATACCTTTCAAGATTTTTTTTTTTTAATAAAAAAAAGCAGAAATCAAAATAAAATTAATATGAACTATTAAAGTTTGGTCCAAAACAAACAAACAAAAAGATCTGCTTTTACTATTCTGCTAAAAAATGCAGCCTTGATGGGAAACTGAGCAAATAACAAGAGTTCAGAGGGTAGATGGTTTAATTAATCAGTGAGAGATTTAATCAGTAGATGTAACGTTGTTCGTGAATATTGCTCAAGAGCACAAGATGAGCAAACTTATTTTGTGAACAGCATCTTGAGCTCTCTATTTGCTGACACCTTTGGATTTGCATCTTCCCCCAGCAGCACAATGTTTCTTACTGAACAAGGTGGTTAGAGGTTGGCTCAGTATTTATTCAGACAGAGGGAAGAATGCCAGGAGCTGAATTACCCACACCGCTTCCTGGAGCCCTTTAGTTTTCCTTGGAGGTTTCCCATCCAAGTTCTGACCAGACCTGGTTGTTTTGCTTGTAAAATCTGACAAAATTACAGCTTGAAGTGGAAGGATTACTGGAAAAATGCTTTTCCTACCATCAGACACCTGACTCGGTCAGGAACTTGGTGTGCAAAACCTCAAAACACCATTGCCTTTGGTTCTGTGGGAATGTAAACACCACCAGCACCATTCACCATCTATGTCCTGGTTGATCATAGTTTCTCAAAGACAGTAGGACAATTGCAGTGCTTTCATTTGCAATAGTACATTTTACAGCCCTAGAAGGTTTTTAAAGGTCAGGTGTCAAAAGCCTCCTTGTGAAGTCTCAGTCAGAAGCTATGATGTGCAAATAAGAGTTGTTAGAGTAGTGGGAAGGCTGTAGGAGAGAAGATACTGGGCATCTCCATTTCCACTTTGGTGAAGTGTAAAAAGCTATAAATCCTTTATTCAAGAGCCCTAATACCAACTTTACCTCTGCTCAAGGCACTGAAACTGTGGAAAATTTGGGACCACTCTTTCTTCTCTGCCAGTGTATTTGTGTATGAATGGAGAACACCACGATAAATTAAATCAATGTACTTTCTTTCCTCAGAAATGTATGGAAGCCCACCCTTCTTTCAGGCAGCATCAGACACGATGAATGCAGCAATGTGTTTCCTCTGGAAGTGAATGGCAGTGCAAAAAAGACATCATTAGGACTCTGAATTTGGGGTGAATTTGTGACAGTCGAGGCACACAGGAAGTTTATGAGGAACCCTGTTGGATGAGACGGATTGTTGAAGGTAGGTAAGAATGCCCCCAAATGAGGCTAGTGTTTTGTAGCACTTTAAATAATTTTCAGCATTTTTTTTATCAATCCCATGATCTACTGAGATCAAAGAATTTGTTTTTCATTAACATGCAAAATCAGATTTAAGTTGTAGCTCTCAGCTTAAAGGAAACCTTCAGACAGACCATCTATTTCCATTAACATCAGCGAACAGTCTGCGTCTGCTGGCAGTTGTAGGTTGTAGAGCAGGTGAGTATTCACACCCAGCAAACCTTCAGTGATTTCAAGTGAGATCCAGTGATATCTACACTAATTAGTACAGAAAATGAGCTGGCCAGCTGACTACTGTCAGCCTGTATAAACCAGTATAGCCTGTTGCGATGAAGAGTGTTTCATCCACCGTGCTGGTGTATCTGGCTAGCTACACCTTGAACAGCATGACTTGATTTATACAGTTTCCTTTTTCCTTTAGACTTATGTCTGGATTTAAAGCAGTCTTTTTGACTTCTCTGCCCTCCTGTGTTTGATTCAGAGGATAACAGACCCTCTATACCCCTGCTGGGATTGACAGGCTACTCTGGTGTGCCCAGAGCCACGTTTTCATTAAGTTCTGGAAAACAGCAGTGTAAATTAACATTAAAATATATGCTAAATAATATATACTAAATAAGTATATGTGCTTTCTTTAACCAGTGTTGATCTGTAATAACAAATTACTATTTAAATAAAGCAGTCTAGAATGGCACTCTGGTTTGATTTGGGTATTTACATCAAAAATATTTCCGTTTTGGGTATATACATTAAAAATACACTAATTGAAAATCACAAACTTCTGTTTCAGGTCAATGCGAAACCGACTTGTTCCGGAGCCGAGGGCTGGTGAGGTAGAAACGACCCCCGCCCCCCAACCCGTTCCTCGTACCGTGGCTGTGTGTGCACGAACCGGCCGAGCTGACCTCACACGTTAGACCAAACCAGAAAGAAGGTCAAGAAATCACACAAAGGAATTAATTGCCAAGGATTTGTTGTTTGTTTTTTCGCCGGTGCTCCAACTCCTGACACTTTCATGGGAAAAATTGATCTTTTCGCTCTTACTGCCACTTTATCGCACGTCGGAGGTTTCCCCGCAGCCACGGCACCCCCCAGCCATCCCAGCGGAGGGGAACGGAAGGGAGCGGAGGGGTCCGGGCGCTGCCCCCCCTGGCCCCGGTGCGGGGTTCCCACCGCAGCTCCCCCCGCTTCCCGGCGGCGCTCGGGCGCCCCCTGCTGTGCACACGGTGCCTTCTCCGCCCGCCAGGCGAGGGCGGGAGTCTTTTGCGCATGCGCACTGGCGGTGCCCGGGCGGAGGCCCCGCTGGCTCGCCGTCGTTTCCCAGCATGCCGAGCGGGAAGGGGGAGGGTGCGTCCCTCTCGCGCCGCGGCCGGGCTTTGGCGGCGCGATGGCGGCCGCGTCTGCAAGCTCCGATTTGTTTGATGAGATCGTGATGGCCGAGGAGAGGTGAGGCTGGGGGGGGGCGGGGAGCCTCGGCCGAGACCCGGGAACCTCGGGAGGCAGGCGGGGCCGGAGGGGGACACCTCGCTAGCCGCGGGTAACCTAGGGGAGGGAGGGGAGCCTCGGGCCTGCGTCTGCGTCTTGGCTTGGGCCTGGGCTTCGGTTTGGGGTTCCATAGCCGGCAGTAGAGACTGAGGAGGAAAAAGTGAGGGGCGAGGGGTAGTGAGCCTGGGGAAAGGTCGGTGAAAGAGAAGGGCGGAGGAAATTACTGTTACTGAGCGTCCGACCTGCTTGATCTCGGCGCTTCCCTTGTGTGGAAACTTGATCTCGGAGTTGTGAACTTGTGTACTGAGCTGGGTTGCTAAATTATCGTGAGCTTGTTTGAAAAGATGGGGTACGTGACTGCATCTTAAATCAATGTTATGTGATATTTCTAAATACAAATACTCGCATTTCGGAGACGATACAGCTCGTTTTTGTTTCTGTGATTTGTGTGCAGCGTGAGTTTGATACGAAATGAAAATAGGTGATTAAAAGTTACACTTCTGTCCGTACAGGTTTCACGGTGAGGGGTATCAGGAGGGGTACGCTGAAGGCAGTCACATTGGAGTTGTTGAGGGAAGGAGGTATGGATCGCTACATGGTGCCAAGATCGGGTCTGAGGTAAATGGGAAAATACTCTAGAATTGTGATGTGTTTGTCGTTAGAAAATTACTGCAACACAAAAGCTTTTAGGCAAAGCCTGATATATTGTTAGTCTGAGGCCTGCTCTGTTGAGCTACTTTGTACGTGTCCAGGAGGACCCATGAAACTAGTTTAATGGTGGTATTTTGATTAGAACAGTTAAATAGGTGGGTCTGTGTTTTCTGAGCTTATTGATTATATGGGATTTTTTTGTTTGTTTGTTTCTGAAAATGAAGATAAAAAGAAACATTCAAACAAGCTTGCTCAGAAAAAATTATGATGGACTGTATGTTTCTTTTTGTAACCCCAGATTGTGGCTAAAGGCCTCCCTGTGCCATCTGCTATGGCTCAGCATTAGGGAAGAACATGGAATGTTCAGACACCTTGGGTGTAGAACCATAAAGGGGCAATCTTGTTTGTCTCTGTTGCACTCTTGGTTATTTCTAATACCGGGAGAGTTTGTTGGTTGAGGCAGTGTTGGTCTTTAGCAGATGGAATCAGTTCTGCGTGGGCACGCTTGCACAGGCAGTAACACACTTGTATCAACAAGCCTTCCTAGAAATCAAAGAACTAAGTGGTGGGGAGGTACCTTGTCTCATATGTCCAGCTGAAGTTTAGCATCACACGGAGTGGGTTCGGTGCTGTATGATGTGGTTGCAATATTTTTGGACCCAAAATGGATTTTTTTCAGCTCTGCTGTCACTCCTGTAGTACAGCTACCCACCAGTCCTTAATTCAGGTACAGCACCACAAATTTAAATCTCTTTGATCTATTGAAGATCTTTGGGTAATTTGGCCTTTTGCCCTTTTGATCTTTTCAGGTTTCAGAAAGTTAATTACTTTTAATTAATTTTCTTTCAGAAAGAACAGTAGCAATGGCATTAATCCATTTTGAAGTGAAAAAGTTAAACTATCAGATTCTAAAAGGATGGTTATCATCAAATCTTTGTCTGCATTTGGGTGTGATACAGAGATGGACAGGGATGAACTACGTATATCTATATAACAATGAAACAAAAGATTAAATTTCTGTCAACAAAAACATTAACTGGAAGCTTCACTTCAAATATACTTGAACACTTAATGGGATGTTAAGTCCCAGACCTGTGTTTGGGCCTTAAAGAGAATGTCCACTGTCTACTTTAACAAACATAACTAACAGAAGACTGGAACTACCAAACACTCCCACTCTGAAGTGATTTGCAGGCCACAGGAACTTGCAAGTCCAACAGTGTTTTCTAAGCTTAAGTGGCAGGTGTATGCACATGAAGATGGATGGATGGAAGTGAGAGTAGGCTGTAATTTTGGACTTGAGTTCTCAAAGTCAGCTAATTTGTCCCAGGTATCTGTGTTGTGAACACTAGGTCACTTTTGAAAGGGACTCCATCTGACTTAACCAGTTGGTGCATTAAAAAGTTATTTATGTTCCTGTTTCATTTGGTGTCCAGTTATAATGGCAGCAAGGTTGTCAGCTCCTTCTGCTACTTTCTGATTCCATGCTACCCTCTGCAGTCAGGCTGGTGAAATTGTGTATTACCTAAGATAAAAAAAAAAAGTGTGATTTTTCTCTTGGATTGACTTGGTACCTCCCTCAGTCAGGCTGCTGCACTTTCTGTAGGGCTGTGCACGAGATGCTTAAACTGACAGTGCTGCAAAACAGCCTCAAATGGTTGTTTTCTAACTGTTGTCTCCCTGTTAACACACTTTAAATAAAGTTGGGGATTCAAAGCATATGAAGTATGGATGATGCTTTGCAGAATTGCTTTTATTTTTTTATGCTGTATTTAAAATCTTTTGTCCTCTTGATGCTAAACAGATTCTTACAGGAAGTTTTCTGATCCTTTTTTTAACACAGCCCTCAGTTATCCTGCCTTAATTTATTGAGCTAATGTCCTGGTCTGAGTGAAAACAGAACTAATTGTGTTCAGTGATTTTACTTTTCAGTTCAGTACTTCTAACTAACTGCACTTTCTGAAGTTAGCAGACTGTTTTCACAGA
>JANHGN010012638.1:0-20527 GCA_024605025.1 Megaceryle maxima
AGACTCCACAACCTCTCTGGGCAGCCTGGGCCAGGCTCTGACACCCTCACACCAAAGAACTTTCTCCTCTGTTTCAGCTGGAACCTCCTGGGTTCCAGTTGGTGCTCATTGCCCCTTGTCCTGTCACTGGGCACCACTGACCAGTCTGGCCCCATTCTCTTGCCCTGCCCAGGGGCCCTTTAGCTCTTGCTCAGCATTGCTCAGCTTCCCCTCTCAGGCTGCTCTTCTCCAGCTGAGCAGCCCCAAGGCTCTCAGCCTTTCCTGGCACAGAGATGCTCCAGCCCCTCTGCATCCTCAGAGCCTCCACTGGATTCTCTCCAGTAGCTCCTTGAGCGTTCACAGTACACATTGCACAGCCCCGAGACAAAGAGCACGTGGGGCTGAGTAACAAAGAAACCAGCAGAGAACAATGAATGGAGGGAGTGGAAAGGTGGGAAGAGCCTGGGCACAGTGCTGGGGACACTGGTAGTACCTGCTGTGGAAAAGGTGTTTTGTCTGAGCCTGCTTCCCATGACTGCCTCTGCTCTCCCTTCCTTTCCAGGTATGTGGAGACACAGCTTCCCCCAGGGCCATACTGGTATCACTGGTCTTTGCTGCTGTTCCCTGTTGCTACCCTGTCCTTCCCGTGGTCTCCAGGCTCTTTGGGAAGAGCTGCAGTGGGTGATATCAAGCGGAGGAGCAGAGAACGGGATTCCCCCTCCTGTTGCTGTGGCAACCGTTGGGCTGGAGCGCGGCACCGGGGTGTGCTGGGGACGCTGCGGAGGCAGGGCTGCGCTGACATCACACCAGGGAGGTGGTGCAGAGGGAAGGGGAGTGGGAAAGGGAGAGCCGGGGAGACTGCGGAGGGAAGAGCTGCAGCAGGAGTGGGCTCCGAGGAGAGGTAAGAGGCGCGCTGGGGGCAGCGGGTCAGGGTGGGCTCCATGGATGGGTGTGGGATCAGAACCTGCCATGGCATCTTTCTGGATAATGTGGGATGGCTCTTGGGCAGCAGAGATATTTATACGATGCCCTAAGAGCTTGGAACAGCAGGGCTTGCTTCTTGGAGAGCAAGACCAGGTCAGAGCCTGTCTGAGTGGTGCAGAAATCTGCAAATGTGTCCCCCCCAGGACACCAGTGTGTGTCACTGATGCTGTGCTGGGATGAGCCAGGAGTACCTGCACCCCCAGGATGGGCTAAAGCCACTGGGGAGCAGCCCTGGTCCCTCTCTGGAGAAGGGGACTGGAGTTCTCTCTTGGGATTAGAGCATGGATCAGTGATGAAATGAATCAGAAGTTTGGAGACTGGAGTCCCCTGAGCTGCATCTGGCTAAGAGGAGGCTGGAAGCAGAGCTGGTGCACTGGGAGCGAGCCCAGCAACGCATGTTTGGGGTGGGAATCCTAAACCACATCTCCAGTAGCTTCAACACTTACCCTGGAAGGAACAGTTCTGGGGAGGGCAGCAAGGTGCACGTCTTGCCGGGAGCTCTCTGGGTGTGGATCCTGGGGATCCAGAGACCTGGAAGGCAAAAGAGCAAAGCCCTTGAAAGCGCTCTGGATGTCGTATTGCCTTTTAGCGTAACGGTTGCATAATGGGATCTGATCTGCTAGTGGAGGGAACAAGGGGTGATGGTCACCTCTGTGCCCTGCAGCATCCCAGCAGCACCTATGTGCTGGGCTGGGTGCATTTCATCTCTCTTCCTGATACAAAAGGTGTGCTTGTTCTTGAACTCGGAAAAGCTGGTGGGTTTCCAGCTGGGATTCCGTGGCAGGGGGGTGGAGGGGCTGTCCACCTCCCCACAGGCTGGGCAGCAGTGCCCTGCAGCACCTTAGCAAACCAGAAAGTGAGTTCATTAGCACCCACTCAAACTGTGCTAACGTGACTTTCACCCACCGGCATCCTCAGTGTGTACCGGACCGAGGAAAGCACATCTGGGCTCAGAAGCTCATTGCTGGTAATCACCGTGGGTGTCAAAAACCAATACTGGGGTGGAGATGGAAGCGGCACAAAGCAGAAACTCAGTAGGGCTGAAGAAACCTTGTTTGAAATCCAAGAAGGGGGAGAGGCCGCTGCTCCTGTCACAACCATTTTGTTGAAATGACTTTCACACATTTCCCATGTTTCACGTGGCATTGGAAGGGCCGGGGCAGCAGCGGGGCCATGGAGAAATGTGGCCAGGAATGCTCGAGGGTGTGTGTGAGAGCGGGATCGCAATGAGGAGCATAAATACACCTTCACGAGGGATGTTGCAGCGAGGTGCACCATCCTCCCCCCCAGAGGCACAGATGCAGGGGCTAGAGGGAGAGTTTGGGAGCGGCCCAGGGTGGCTGCACTGCTGCTTATTCGATGGTAATGCTGCTTATTCTGTGGTAACCCTGCAAACAGCAGCAGAGCGTGCAGCCGGGGGGCTTCTGCGGGAGCAATGGGTTGAGGACCCAATGCTTGGAGGCCCTGAGGAGCAGGCTGTGGTGTTGTCACCCAGGTGGCCATGTGGCCACTTGCGTTTCATGCCTCTGAGGTGGGCAGGGAAGGAGAGGACTGGCCAGCAGCTCTCGGTGCCAGCCCTCAGTGCTGCCCAGGGCAGCTGTGGTAGGAGGGAGCCAGTTCTGGATGGGCCCAGGCACTTCCCAGCTGGACCTTGCTGGGCATGGCCTGAACCAGGCTCCTGGGGGCAGTTGGGAAGGGTGCAGGGAGGAGTTGACGCTGCTTTTCTGCAGTTTCAGTCCCTGAGGTTGCAGTTCTGCATGGCCAGCAGCTAACAAAGCTAGGGCTGCTTCTAAGTCATGTTTCAACTTGATTTTTGTCAAGGTGATTCAAAATGTAGTGGGGGAATGGCACCGGGATTTCCTACAAGGAGGAAGGCCAAGTCAACCCTCCTAGTTCTTGACCTCCACTGATCAGCTGCCTTTCCTTGCTGTTCCCCCTGTACTTGCCTACACTGCAAAAGGGACGATCATGTGAATATTACACAGCCTGGCATCTGCACATCAGCTGAAGCAGCTGAGTCCCTGACATGCTCCCAGTTCCCTCGTGCAATCCCGTTCCACAGCCGTGCTGTTTTACCCGCACGTTTGGTCCCTACCACAGGCAATCACTGCCAGGTATATGATGATAAAGAAATACAATAAATGGGTGTTGGTGCCCAGCCTGCAATGCACACCTTCCTGGGAAAGGGAGAGCTGTGGACCCATGAGCCTCTGCAGAGCCTTGGGGCACCAGGAGAAGCTGCCCTTGTGCCAGTGTCCAGAGAGGGACCTGGGAGCTGAGCCAGGTCCTGTGAGACACTTTAATCCTTCCTATTCCACAGCCCATCTTGGCCAGGACTCTGCTGCAGCAAGTGTTTTCCTGTTCCTTCGGCAGGGGCACTCTCAGGCACCTACCCTGTGTTTGTTTTCACTCCTTATCTGGTACCACTGAGAGCAGGCAGGGCAGGCAGTACACCAGCTGAGTCAAGGACAGTGGGTTGGTGTGTTCCCACTGCTGCCTGGACTACCACCCTGGAGTCTCCTCTCTCCCCTCCCTAAACCCAGGCTGAAATTTCCTTCTGGTGAGGTAGCTGTTTATTTAATAGCTGAGGTGATTTGAATAATCAATAGTACTCTGGCTCCTAATAGAATAATTATCCAGTTAAGCAAAATTTCCATCCTTGCTATAAACCTGGTCTTAGCTCTTGGGGGACCTAGGTGCAGTCTCAACCTACCTGCGCAGAACCCCTCTCCTTTCCTCCTGCCAGCATCACTTTTTCTCTCTGAGGTTAGGCAAGAAGGGCTGGAAGCACAGAGAAATCACTGGAGCTGTTTGAGTCTCTTCAGGCTCAGCCCCTCTCTTGGCTCTGCCCCAACAGCTCATTCTCTGTGCTTGCTTCCCTAAGGAGGGTGGTGAGGATGGAGTCAATGGGATCCTCATGGCCAAGGGCATTGTGATGCAACTCCCAGACCACGGGCTCCATTAGAACTTGGCCGAGCCTCTGCCAGCAGAAGAAAAACTGTTCCCATCACCCAGCAGGACCTGTATCCCAGAGACCCCAGGCTGGAAGACAAGGTGCCCACAGTGAGGCTCCATGGCTGCAAATAAATTTTCCTTGTGAACAGGCGAAGGCGCCGACTCCTGGAGCTGGATTTCCACTGGTTCCACCCCAGCAGCCAGAGGCTGGGCTGTGGCTCTGGGATCCAGTTTTCTCTGACTGAAGGAGGCCATGGGGTTTGCTCTGCTGCTGGGGCAGCTGAAACACCCTTGCTGTGCATTGCTAATGCCTCTGCACATCTCTGTTACTTCCAAACCAGAAAAGGTCACAGAGACCCAAGAGAAACCCACTTCCCTCCTTCACTGGAACTCCTCTTTCTGCCTCGCACATGCTTTTGTTGCCATCTCTCACTTGCCAAGTGCAGGAACAAACACTGGGGTTTGGCAGGGCTGAGAGCCTTGGCTTGTCGGATGGGAAAGAGGCATTCTTGGTCCTCTGCCCGGGGACAGGGCTCTGCTCCACGTCCACTGCCAGGTTCTCCAGCTGCAATGTTGGTGCTCATCCCATGATAAGAGCACTGTTCTTACATATCTGGGGACAGGCAGCACCCCTGGGTGCTGGGCTCTGAATTCTGCAGGAGGTCCATGGCAAGCGGGCAGGAGTCACTAGAGCAGGAGCCAGAGCTACGTGAAGCCCAGCACGTTGCTGTGGCTGAGCTGCACGTACACTGGGAAGCACAGGAATCAGCGCTGCCTTGAGAGGCTCTTCCCCAAATACACCTGACAGCAGCAGGGTAGGGAAGGGCTGAGGGAGGCCAGGGAAAGTTGGGCTGTCCCTGCCTCTAAATTGGGCTGTTACTGCCAACATTTGCCCCCTGAGAGACTGCAGGGCTGATGCTGGGGAGGGATCCTGTAACTCAGAGACAGCTGGGAGGCAACTGGCAGCTCCTGCTGTTTCAGTGGCAGGCACTGGACTCTTCCTGGTGCTCAGAGGAACTGGGATGGCAGCCTGGATCAGAGAGGGCAGGGCTGGGCATATGAGAGAGTCATAGCTGCTGCCTCCCTGTTAGAAGGATGCTATGGAGCAAAAGCAGGGCCTGATTTCAGAGAAGTAGTTGAGGTCTTGCACACTGAGCGCCCCAGGAACCTCCTACTCAAGTTTTCTGCTGTGCACAGTCCAGCCTCCTCAGACAGCACCAGGGCTGGTTTCTTAAACACTGGCTAAGGCAGCCCACAGATGACATCAGCCCTGGGGAAGGAAAAGGGTTTCTCATGGTGGTGAAGGGGTGAGGAAGAGGGAGGGAGGGAGGCGAGGAATTTCCTGCCTGTGGTAAAGGTGGACTCTGCATGAAGAAAAGTTAGAGAGAATGGGCTTGTGGTCATGGCAGCAGGCTTGGGGGAAGGAATAGGTGGTTCAGCAGCAAACCCCAGCAGAACAAACCCCGTTTACCTTCCCATGCTGGCCCAGGAATGAAGGATGCACCAAATTTGTGCGCTTGCCCACCTTGTTCTGCTGCAGAGAGGGCAGAGCACTGGGGGAGCCTGGACTGAACCAAGGCGAGGGCAGGGGCTTGGCAACCAAGGCTCAGGCTGGAGAAAGATCTCATCTGAGACAAGGGAACCCTAGTCAAGCTGATTTTCAGAGTGAGACACTCACATTTCCCACCTGGTTAGTGCTGGCTCGGCCTGCTGGAAAATGACACGCGTTTTCCTCGCTGCAGGGCCAAAGGGCTGTGCTGGGAGCGCTCTGCTGCTCTCCCATCCTGGCTGCAGATGGGACGTGCTGCTGGCAGGGTCCACAATCACTTTTCTTTCCCCTTCTGACAGCTGTTGCTGGTTATGAAAACGGGAATGTTCCCCAGCCAGTTCTCGGCAGGAACTGCCCTTTCCAGGGCTGACCGCATGGGCTGTTTCTTCCTCTTCCCACCTCCTGACAGCAGTGACAGCTTTGGGTACGTTCTGGTCTTGGCAAAGCATTGGCCTTCCCTGCTCCTCTTCCTTGCACAGGACAGGCCAGGGACTGTGTCCTTTCAAGAGGAGATGTTTGTTCCTCAGCCTCAGATCCATACAATTCTTGAGTCAATTCTCTTCCCAAAGCACAAATAAGGAACGCTGGGGCCAGTCCTGCTGCAGGGATTTATACCCCAAGCTGTCAGGCTGCAAGTCAACCTTGTTGCTGGCACCGAGATCCTGACACCAGCTACTGTCCCTGCTCCCCACAGCACAGGATGGAGACCCCACCTCGCAGGAGAGTGGTAGGGACATCACGGCACCTTGTGGGGAAGTCATTATCTCTTGTCACATCTGCTGCTGAGGCCGAGCGAGTGTCCACAGCATGGACAAGGGAACACCAGGCAAAGCTCAGAGAAGATGGGAAGGAGGCAGCAGGGCTTATTGCTGCGGGAAGCCGTGGGTGCCCAAAGCCCAGCAAGGTTTGAGGAGGGGTCAAGCAGGCAACAAGACTGTGCAGAAGTTACCACTGATTACAGCTGCAGCAGGGTAGGAAACCCCACAGGTTCAGAAGCCAGTTTCTAAGAGAAAAGAGCAGAAGTAGCAGCAAAGGGAAATGACTCTGCACCAGCTTATTGCACCAGCCTTGCAGCACCCGGTGTCGGCTACTCTGAGGGCACAGACGTGGCTGGATTCAGGCCACATCCTACCCGGCAGGTCGAGAGTTCCTCGGAAAACCCAAATGTGGCAACTGAGCCAATGCAGAAAGAAGCTGTCTGGCTAACGCCAAGGTCAGGCTGAGTAACTCCTTCCACTTCTGTTGTGAGGCAAAGTAGGAAGCTGAAAACTCCCCAGCTGATTTTGGGACCCCGGGCAGAGGCGAGCGACTGGTTCTGAGTGACAGCTGAGCATTAACACCAAGCCTCCTGTGCTCAGTTCCCTCCCTGGCTCCCAACAGCCCACAAAACCCGAATCTCCTTATTTGTTTCAGAGCTCAGGGAAAATTTCTGCCACCAGCACTGAGTTAAATAAAAAGTTGGTAAATTCAAGAGGAAATGTGGCTTCATGCAGCAAGGTGTTAACCTTTGGAATTGCTCTGAGAGTTGCTTAAGTTAAATATGACAAACTGGTTTGGAAATATCCTAATGGTTTTATGGCCTTTAGTAATGTCTGTACTTCTGTACCCAGACAAGGGTCACCAGACTGCTCCAAGACATGACCAGATCCCCTCAGAGGGATAAAGAAAGAATTCTCTTCCTGTCTTTCCCTGTCCTGTTGTGATTGCCAATGCTCAGTTTCTGTAAAGCACAGGAATAACCCCAGGCCAGAGCAGCATGGCTGGAGTGCTGAGCACCCCACATGGCCTGTTCTCCTGAGCCCCAATTCAGTATGAGAATGAGCTCTGTGTCACAGCACTTCTGGAGGTGCCAAGGTGGTGTTTTGGAAACTGCCTCTGAGGCAGAGAGTTACTCAGGGAAGAGACAGAGGGTTTAAGCACCGTGCTCATGTTGTCCCAGATAAGAACATCTCAGCTCTCTCCAGGACCTCCTGGCAAGTGAGGGAGTTATGGCTGTGTCTCTTCCTCTGCCAAGATGAAAACAGTCCCATTCACTTCTCTTATTTTGCTTTTACTGTCCCCAGCCCCAGTGCATGGCTGTGAAGAAGGTTGGGTGGTGGCTCTAAGGGGGTGTTATTTCACAGTGGCATTCCCATGGCCATTGTTGAGGGGGCTCCAGGTAAGGAGAGGCTTTGCTGAGGGCTGGCTCTTGTCCCTGGAAGTCCTGCTGAGACCTTTCTCTTCCCAGGCATCAACTGGTGCTTTGTGGGATGGGGGCTCAACCTCCTCTGAGGCCAAGCAGCCACAGGGACAGGCTTCAGCTACCACCAGCCCATGACAGCAGGTCCTGCTGGTGCTCAGTTCACTGGAGCCTTCTTCCATTAGCAGGTCACTGCGAGCAGCGGATTATACCCTGGCAGCAGGGACACTGCAACATGCAAGCCCCAAAACTGCAGTGCCTGCTCCTCTACACAGCAAAATAGGTCGTGCATCAGCAAATGAAAAAGGACAGATGGTGTCTGCTAATACAGCTTAGTTTATGGCCTGCAGGATTAACTCGCTAGTTGTCATGTCTGCAGAAAATAGGAAATGGGTGGGTCGGGTGGAGGAAGCGCGTGGTGTGCCCAGCCCTACCTGTGTTGGTAGGACGCAGCAGCTGGAAAGGATTTCAGAGATGCTGCGAGGGTTTGAGATGCTGCTCAAGGACTGACAGTGTCTCTCCAGGGGTCTGGGCATTCCTGCCAGGGCCTTGTGCTGAGCCTTCCCCTCCAGCTCCCGCTGCAAAGGTCAGTGCCGTAGGGAGAGATGCTGAGCCGTGCAGGGATCTGCAGCAGTGACAGGGACACCAGCTGTGGTCTTTGTGCCAACAACGGCTCGGCAGGAGAAGCCTACAGCTTCCTGTCCTGTGCCAGCTGCAGGACAGCCTCCAGTTCAGCCTGTTGAACTCCCAAGCACCCACGTGTCTGCAGGAGTGAATCAGAAAGCTGAGGCAGAAGCCTCAGGTCCTTTCAATGCCTCCTCTGTGACACACTGTTCTCCTTTCCTGGAAACCAGGCCAGTGCCTCACTCTGCTCTCCTTGCAGAAACCCAGCCCCATGCCAGTGCTCTGGCTCCTCTGCATCTGCTCTCTGGAGGGCAGGACAAACCTTTCCTCAGTCCTTCACAAATGGTTCTCCTGAAGATTTCACCTTGATCCTCACAGTCCCTGCTGTGGCCTGGTTTGCTCACATCCTGCAAGATGCTGAGCACCCCAAAAACCAGCTGCCATCAGGGAGTGAGGAGAGAGGAAAGCCTCCAGCACCAGTGCTGGGTTCCTGCCCTGTCACACCATCTCCATGCCTCTTGCTGGTGGCACCTGGCTCTCCCCAGTGGGCTCCCAGCCACTGCCACCCCAGCTCAGCGTGCCCGGGACAGGCAGCTGCAGGGGTTTTTGTCACCTCCTCTTTCTTCTAGCCACAACCAGTCGTCACAGGCACTGGGGTTTTCTCCAGTGACTAATTTGCCTGTGTTGATGCCAACGCCAAACACATAATTGTCTGTTTAACAGCTCGGGTGAGGAGGGAGCCTGGCTGCTTCCTCCAAGTAGAGATCAGCGCTTTCCTGACAGCAGCACCTTACCGAGCTAAACCTTCTCCATTACAAATCCCCTCTCATTAAGGACAGCAGGTCACCAGTAAAAGTGAATCCAGAGCGGGGATCATTGTTACATCTCTCCCCGACGCTGTCCAGTGAGTGTGCGGGACGGCAGGTGCAGAGAGAAATCAGAACAGCCTGTGCTTTTATTACAAAAGGCAACGCTTCTTTTGCGGAGGGGAAAATCGTGTCAGATTACTATTATAAGAAATGGCTTAACGCTCCCCACCTCTGCGTCATCGCTGAAGTAGACGGTAGTTATCTCTGCGTCCTTGCTCGGGGTCTCCTTTCAATGCACGTGTGTCAGCGGCGGGGCCAGGCCCGTGGCCCTCCCAGCTGGCTGAGCCCTGGAGGAGACAGGCTGGTGAGCTACGTGGGCACGAGAGCCTCGAAGTTCTTCCCCCTCAAAATCTCCCCACCTCCCACCTTTTTTATCAGCTGCTGACAAGACTTGCCATGTGCGTAGGCAGCTCCCAAGCTTACAAGATGATTCCCAGCTCCCCCCACCTCCATCCATGAGCACGTTCAGGATTTGGAGGAGGGGGAACGCAGCGCTCCTCCGTCTGCAGGCCTGCTCTGCAAGGGACGCGCGATGCTTTCCGAGAGCTCCGTGCGGTAGCTCTCTCCCAGGATTACACATGACAGCATCTTCCCTGGAAAGTCACAGCGGGGAGGGGAAGATTGAGGTGCTGTGCCATGTGGGTGTTAGGAGGGATGGAGTGGGATGGAGAGATGGAGGGGAGAGGGGGTGTAACTGCACAGTAAACCAGAGCTATCCTTGGAAGAGTCTTGAATGTCTGATCCCAGGGCTCCCATCTCCCGCCTTTTGCTCTTCCTTTGGGAAAATGCCAATCCGTGTTAAGTCCAGCAGAGAAAAAAAGGGAGTTGAGCAGAATCATCTCGTCCTTCCCTGAACGCATTCAGGGGGCCATGAGAAGGCAAAGAAAACACAAACTAGATGGCCACAGAAAGGGCGTGTGGATCGGCACACTGGGGAAAGCCCTCCCCGGCCACTGGTCTCTCCCCTGGAGACACATGAACGGCTGTTAATGACATCTCCATCTGAGAAATGATCAGAGTGCATGTCATTACAACCCGGGGTTTCCCCAGGGCCCTGGCAGCAAATGACCCCAGTGAGCTTCAGCTCTCGACTCAACAGCTGCTACCTTGCGCATGCAAAGCACCTCTTGGCACTCATCTCAAAGGGCTTGGGGTTGAGCTTCGCTGAACCCCTCTGGCAGACCAACACTGCCACCCCTGCTCTGCACACAGGGCAGCTGGAGCCCCAAGAGGAGGAATTATGGGAGGTCCACGTACTCCTGGCACGACTCTTCAGGGCAGGGAGCAGGGACGAGCCCCTCCACTGCTCTTCAGAGAGGTTTCAAACTACCTTTGGGTCTGTCTGTCCCTCTCCCCTTCACCCAGATGCTGTAGCTACAGCAACCTCTGCGGTTTGTCTCCAAGGTGTCACAGCACACACCTGGCTGTGCCCTGGGGTAGGTCCTCAAGGGACAAACCCCTGAAATTGTCATCTGCATTTTGGCACCGGTGAACACTGGTGTCACCAGATCCCTTTAACAGCCTTGGCTGTCCCACACAAACAGGGCCAAAGGTCTCACCCTGCCCACCGAGACTGGAGCTGAGTCATTCCAGAGCACCCCTGCCCTGCAACAAGGAAAAATCCTGGCGTAAAGTTGTTCCTTTCCCCATTCCACCATCTCTGTGGCTATTTCAGGAAGCAGCAGAAAGAGCTGGATTTTCTCTAAACTCCATCTGCTCTGCACCCCAGCCCATGACCCGTGAATAACCGACCGCCCATCTCCAACTGGGTGAAGAGGGAGAAACCCTGAGGAAACCCACGTCCTTCTAGAGAAAACAGGCTGTTCCAGGGAGGGGTTCACACCTCGGTGCCAGAATGACCCAGAGGCTTCAGGCAGACTATAAACCTTTGCTTGTCCTGAAATAGCTGTTTCAACATCCCCCTGCATCCTGCGGGCCAAGGATGAGAGCACCAGGCAGTTATTTACTGTACCTGTGCTAGCTGGGTAACCAGGAAAGGGTGAGCAGGCGAAGGGGACGTGGCAGGAGCCAGAGTTTCTCTTTTATGGGCTGCAAACCCGAGCCAGAGCGCCTGCCTGCCAGCACCCCACCGCAGCAATATTCCCAGCCACGGCACACCCCAGTCCCTCCATGCAAATACTCCCAGTCTAAGAGTGGAGTTTCACAAGCCCTTCCCGGCAGCCAGCCTCTGCTTTCACTCTCTGAATGACCGAGGGGAGTTTTCGTGACATCACCAGAGGCTCTTCCTCCTTGAAGGCAGAGGCAGAGCTCTGGCTCTGCTCTGCAAGGGGGTTTTTGGGGTGTGGGTGGCCAGGATATTTCTCTGGAAAGTAGCCCTGTGCTTCCCACAGGCAGGTTGAGCCCAGTCCAGATTCCCCAGCTGCTCTGTCCAAGCTGGGGACAGCACTGGGTAGCGTGGGTTGGCTCCAACTGGTGCCTGGACAAAGCATGCCATGCACTGCTGCTGGAAGCCTTCCTGGGACCTATGGCATTTTCAGGCGGCTTTAAAAATCACCTCTGCCAAATCCTGCCCTGATTTGAGCAGAGGGGTTGGAATTCAGCAGCCTTCCAGCTTTCTGCCAGCGTAAGCATGAGCAAATTTGCCTGTTGGAGCTGGGATTTGCTGACTGGTGCATTTGAATTCCCCCCCCCCGCAACCCCTTTCTTTTTTCTTTTTATTGTTGTTGTGGGTTTTGTTTTTTGTTTTGTTTTGGTTTTTTGCTTATCTTTTCAAAAATCCCTCAGTTAAACGGTAAACCCAGTGACCGTTTCCCTGCAGCCCCAGGGAGGGGCTGAGCTGATGTCACTCCCAATCTGGTGACTTTCCAACCAGCCTCTTTCCTCCCCTCCCTGGCAGCCCATTTCCGTGCCCTTGCCTTCCCAGTTCCAGATCCTGACTGGTTTGTTTGGGGTTTTTTTTCAGTTTGAATCAAAACAAAACTACCGGGTTCAAACTGCTCCCTGGTCAGGAATACGTTGAGCAGGAGCCTCAGCTCCTGGCGAGGGCTGTGGAAACTCACCACAGAGAAACACCTCGGCCACAGAGAACTTCTCTGCAAGTAGATGGTTTGTCTGGACCACAGCAGGGCCAGAACAGTGAAAAGTCTGTATCTCTGAGCTCCGTAAAAACACTGAATTCCCTCATAGGAAGACTGGTGAGAGGTCTGAGCAGCTCGGGAGGAGAGAAGATGACTCTAAAGTCAGCGTGAGCGGCTCAGATTTACCCTGACCTCCCCCAGCTCTGTCTGTATCGTGATTCCTCATGTAAGGGAATGAAGAGTCACTTCTGCCCCATCAGCACGTTACGAGCTGATGCCTTTCCCAGGGACTCCAGATGGTTTTGCTGTCTCTCTGTGTCAGCACCGCAGGTAACTCAGGCCCATCTCACAGTAGCTGAGATTAAACCTTCCCACAGTCGGTTACAGACTGTGCTCCGGCGCTGCAAAGGGTGCAGGGCTGGGCTGCGCTGTCTGGGAGACCTGTCCCACGCACAAGTCCTGCTCAGGTTTCTCTGTTTCAGTCAGGAGTGGGGTTTTTCTAGTGAAATCATCAAACCAAGAGTCTCTGCTGCAGATGGGGCAGTGACAGCCATTTAAAGGTGTCTCATACCTGGCTCATCTTAGACTGGAAGAGCCCATTTCAATATAATCTTCTTTTCCACCAGTACAACATCTCTCCTTCCTTTCCCACCAGTGAAAGGGGGAGAGGATCCTTTCACTCCACATCACAAGCGTCAGAAAAATTCTAGGCACCTTCAGGCCTGCCCGTTACCTGCCTGGGACCAGAGCTCAGCACCTCACACTGCTTCGTGGACACCCTGGTAGCATCCCTGCCTCTCTTAGAGCAGAGATGCTGGGCTCCCTTGCTAAATCAGCTGTCTAGTAACAGGGTTCTTGATCCCAGACTGGAATTTAACACTCTGAAGCCAGTCCTAAGCATGGTCCAAAACTTCCAGCCATGGCCACTGTGGCAGAAACGCCAGAGCGTTCAGAGGTGAGGGAGAGCTGATAAATGACTGTCTGAGGAAGGACTGGGGTGCAGCAGGCATCTTGGGATAAGCGCCAAGCGAGGGCGTATTGCAGGCAGAGAGCGAACAAAGAAAAGCCCACGGAAGGTAACCACAGGGCTGAAGGGGATTAGGAGAGGAGGAAGCTTCATTCGTGTGCTCTTACGCAGGTGATCTACTCTCTCTGTGCCTTCATTCACCCGTCCATCAAATGGGGAAGCATCATCACCATCTCAGCTGCAGGGACAGGCACAATGGCTTTGCCTATGGCAAGTCAGGCAGCGCGGGCACCAAAACTCAGGTGCTTTTGGCCGTCAGCCTGAGTTTGGTTCGCTTTAGCAACCTTGGTTCTCCATCCCAGAGGCAGCAAACGGGGCTCTAGGCAGCCAGGAAGGTACCCGGTAATAACTATGCAAAGAGGCTTTGCCGAGAGAAGCGATTTGAGGAATGGTGATCGCTGAGAGACAGCGAGGAAGCCGCGCCTGTCACATGAGTAACTCCAGTCTGTCCATTCAGAAGCTGACAGTCTAACAGGGAAAGCAGCCCCTCCTGTGCTGATTTAACATGCATTTCACAAACCCAGCAGATCTTTCTGCTTCGCCTCCCCTGCATAATAAGAAGCAGCATCCTTCCCATTACCTTCTCTGCCTTTGAAGGGGAGTAGAGGCTGGCAGAGACCTGGGGGCTTAGGGAGAACCCACTGAGGCTTTTAAATTTCTGCGTGACTGCAGCAAGGACGTAGGTTGTAGTTTCAGTGCCTCCGATTGAAAGAGGCTAAACCCGACACTCCGAGGGAGTAAATCTCCACACAATTCACACAGGTTATCAAGGAGGGTCACGCAGCCAGGGACTGAATAAACTCAAACACGCCTCCCGCCATTACGGAGCCCCTTCTTCCAGTAAGAGACACGTGAAAAACCAAAGTGCCTGGGGGGAACAAACCTCCACCCGCCCTCGGGAGAGCGCCAGGCCCCTCCACAACCCACCGTTAGCGCCAGGCCTGCGACCGGGTGAAGCCTCTGGCCGTGCTTAGGGCGGGAAGCCGAGGGGAGCCGGGAAGCTGAGGGGGGAGCTGCAGCACCACCGCGCTGCCCCACACCGCTGAGGTGCTTCAGAGCCCCTCAGGGCTCCGCTAACCGCGGGCCGGGAAGAGTCACCGGGACCCCCCAGGCTTCGGGCCTTCTCCGGTAGGCGTTGCCCTCAACCAAAATGGCGGCGGCGGCCTCGCCCGCTGACGGGCCGGGCGTGGCGGGGCGTGGCGCGGCGCGCGCGCAGGGGGGCGTGGCAGGCGCGGTGCCGCACTCACTCGGCCTCGGGGCCGCTCTCGTTGTAGTGCGGCGGAGGCAGCGCCTGGAGTTCCCTTCGCCTCTCCCCCCGGAACGACCTTCCCGCGGTAGCGCCGCGACGCCCGGATCCTCGCTACCGGCGGACAGAGCCGACTGGTGACCGCCGCCCCGATAGCCATGGGCTCGGAACGGGACTCCGAGTCGCCGCGCTCCTCCTCCATCCACTCGGCCGCCGCCAAGTGCCCGAAGCCCGGCCGCCGCCGCCGCCTCTCCTTCCAGAGCGTCTTCTCCGCCGCCGCCGCCTCCGCCGCGGGCGGCCGCCGCCGAGCCAAGGCCGAGCCATCTCCCGCCACCCCACCGCCTCCTCCCGCCGCCCCGCCGGCTCCGCCGCCTCTGCCGCCGCCGCCTCCGCCGCCGCCTCCCGAAGAAGCGCCGGTGGTCCCGGAGGGTGGCGGCGAAGAGGAGCTGGAGTGCCCGCTGTGCCTGGTGCGGCAGCCGGCGGAGAACGCCCCGCGGCTGCTGTCGTGCCCGCACCGGTCGTGCGGGGCCTGTCTGCGGCAGTACCTCCGCATCGAGATCACCGAGTCCCGCGTCAACATCTGCTGCCCCGAGTGCAGCGAGCGCCTCAACCCCGCCGACATCCGCCGCCTCCTCCGCGACTCCCCGCACCTCGTCGCCAAGTACGAGGAGTTCATGCTCCGCCGCTGCCTCGCCGCCGACCCCGACTGCCGCTGGTGCCCGGCCCCCGACTGCGGGTGAGTACCGGGAGGACACATGGTGCTGGTGTCCCCTGTGTCCTGGGACAGCTTGGGAAGGGAGAGACCCGTGGTCCCCAGGGAGTGCTGTCCCTTCCACCCTGGGACAGACTGGAAAGGGGGGAATCTGCTGTCACCATAGGGTGCTGCCCGATCTAGCCATCCTCAGATGGCTAAGGAGACCCCACCACCCTATGCTTTCCCATGCTCCTGGGACAGCTGGGTGACGTGGGACCCATTGTCCCCAAGGGTTCTGCTCATCCCCAGCAGGTCCCGAGACAGCTGGGGATGCCATCCCAGCTAGGATGGTCCTGGACCTACTGTCCTAGGGGGATGTTCCTCATTCAAGCAGGTCCTGGGGATGGTATCCCACCCACTGTCCCGCTGGGGTGCTGTCTGTCCCCACCCGGGTCCCAGGACAACACAGGAAGGGGCAGCTCACCCTCAGTGGGGTGCTGCTGGTGACACACAACAGTCCCCTCATTGCACGGCTTGTCAGTAGTCTCTTCAGGATAGCCGATGACCAAAATGACACCCCGTCTGTCCCCACTACCCCCCTAGAGCACCAGGGTGTGACTTTGGGGATGGTGGAAATACAGACAAATCGAGTATGAGTGACAGGACTTCAAGGGGGTTTTAGCTGAGCCATTGTTTCCCTAATTTCAAAGAAAGCTTTTTTTTTTTTTTTTTTTTAATCATTATTTCTGCATAAATGGGAAGTGGGGAGTTTCCTGTCTGTGTATATCTCTGCAAGCCACGGGGACAGTGCATGGGACACCCGGCAGCTTCCACGGTGAGGAGGAAGAAACCGTAACCGGTCACTTTTTCCCAGTGAGGAGGCAAATGCACAGCATAGGGGAGTGATGTTGGCTCAGAATCTGTTGCTGAAGCAAGGAAATGTCTGTCTGTGCATCCACAAGTCAGCTAGCCAAGCTTGATGACTTCGTAGTTATCTACGTGTTGCTTTCATTTTCTCTTCCGTCAAACGGGCTGTTAGGTTTCTGTTTGAACGTAAACCAAAAGCTGCCTGGAAAAGGGTTGGGTTTTTTTTGGTTTGTGGTTTTGTTTTTTTTGGGTTTTTTTTTGTTTTTTTTTTTTCAGGAAACTGAGAGGAGCTCTGAAGTTTAGTTAGAGCTCAGCTTGGATTGTGATTCTGGGTAGTGAGAACATGAAAGGAAAGTCTGACCTGGTAGTGAGAATGGAAAGCGTGGTGGGAGGGTTGTGAAGATTTAATCAGACAGCTGTAATAGCTTTCCTATGCAAATCGGTTAACCTGGTGCAGGTTACCTATTCCACAGCCTCCGAGCGTGGCTCTGGAAGGGCTGGTTTCCTTCAGAGGGCAACGTGAGTGGCAACCAGCAGCTTTGCTCCTTTTAGAAGCAAAATCGAGTGCTAGTTCTTGATACCTTGGAAGCACTGGGGCCAAGATCAAGGAGATAGAGCAGGTTATGCTGCCCGCAGATCAGTAACAGAGGGAGTGGCCTTGCTGTTAACCAGATAGAGAAAATCCAGTTCCTGCTGACCCAGTCTCAGCTCTTTGGCTGCTCCAAACTCTATCGGTGCCCAGGGTAAGGTGTAAACGCGACGGACGTCAGCCAGGCTGTCTGGTTGGAAGGAGCCGGTCCCGGTGCAGCTCAGAGGGCGTTGCCTCTTTGAGGGTAACTCAGCCTGAGTCTGATCCGCCTGTTGGGCAGACTGGTGTCACGCACAGCTCTTGGTGCAAGCACAGCCCTCCTCCCTTCTTAGCCAGGGTGAGCCAGGCAACGTGTACCACAGGCATCCTTCTCCGAGCTGCCCAGCAGAGGCAAGAAGCAGCTGTGTGGGGCTGTTGGAGACCAGGCAGCTCTCGTGGACCAGTGCTGGTGGTGTGTCTGTAGCGCTGGAACAAAGGCTGTTGGAATCAGCCCTCCGGCGGGGCGAGGAATTAATCACCCTATTCATTCTTCCCAGCGAGCTTGCGTCGCTGTGCTTATGTAAAGTCAGGGTATGAATTATTTACAACGGGCTTTCCCGCTGTAGTAGTGTCGCTGTACGGAGCCAGAGCACGAGCATTGGGCGGGGGACACGGCGATGCTGGGCGCGGGGTGTCACCCGCTGCCAAGGTGACAGCAGCAAGGGGCTGCTGGGCGATGGTGGACAAAACCCTGGGCGTGTGGCACGCAGCATCCTCTGCCTTCCACGCGTACCGCAGTCTGTCGTAAATGAAAGAGCTGCTGGGGAGGAGGAGGAGGAGGAGGACCGGCACAACACCAGTGCGTGTTGCCATGGAAACAGTGGTCAATTGATGCGCCATCAGTCGCAATACAAATCATTTTCTATGTTTGCAGCTTTGTGGGTTTTTTTTTTTTTCCTGTGCTACAATCAGGTGGCATCGTTGTCTAGTGCTTGTCATGCAGAAGCTCGGGAGAATAACAGAACCCTTAAAGGAAAGGGGCTGCGTAGGCTGAGCTCGGTGAATGAGGCTGGAGGCAACTGGTGAGGCTCTGACTCCCACAGAGCCGCAGGAGGAGGGACGGAGGCAGCTCGTGGCTGTCTGAGGAGTGGGCTGGAAGCCAAGCTGTGTGATTCCTGGGGTCTTGGGAAGATGCTGTCACTACAGGGCAAAAAGTCAGAGTTTACCTTTTCATCTGCTGGGGTTGAGCCTGAAAGCAGCTGCTTAAGGCAGCAGTGTGTCCCAGGTCGGGTGGAGAGGGAGCATGTGCCATCCAGGTCCTGCTGTGGCTGAGCCGAGGCACGTCCTGCAATAGCCTCTTTCTAGTTGACCTTGGCATGTGAAGTTGTTTCCCTTTTTGCCAGGGGTAGGTCTTTGGCTCTACGATAGCGCCAGGGTAAGGATGCACAGTGGGATCTTCCCAGACAAGATGCATAGGAGTCACCATGGGTCAAGTTTGTCCCTCCCAACCACCCCCCCCCCAGGCCATCTGTCTTCCATCTCTCATCCAAAACTGGCTTCACCCGTGCGGGAGCACGCGGCCGTCGATGCACACGGAGCCCCAGACCCTGCCGTCGTGCCTCCCGGCCCCGCGCTCGGCGCAGAGCTGTTGTTTCTTTGGTGATGATGTCGTACCCTGGCAGGATGAAGTTGCTCAAACTCCCACGGGATATGAATCATTGTGGTGTGACACATTCAGTGGTTCTCACGCTGCTGCCTTTGAGAAGAGGCAATACAACTGGAGCTGCACAAGCTCTAAATATAAAACCTTAAATAGGAGTTATTATCCTCTGACCGTGAACAAAAATACCAAGGATGAAACAACAAAAATACTCTTTGCCATCCTGGTGTCACAGAACTGGAAGGCGCTTCTGGAATTGCTCAGTTCAACCCCTGCCAGTGGGAACAACCTCATCTGGGATGACTGTAAGTCAGCTTTCCTACAGTGGTGGTGCTTGGTGGTGCTGCTTTACGCTTTGGTGTGCACAGCCCACTTCCTTCTAGGAGCATCGAGCTACGATCAGAAGTGAGCTGATTGCACCTGGCCTCCCTCTCTTGCACGTTCAGTTGGTTTTACTCCAGTTTTGGCTTACTCCTGAGGAAGGGTGGTGTTCTTCACTGCGCTTACAGAGGGAAATTCTGTGGAGATCAATAAGAGCTTGCATCTTGAGATCGCTACACGTGGAAGCCCTTCTCGTTCCACTTCTTTAGAATCACAGATCTGGTCAGTGTGAACTGACAGAGAGAACCTCCAGTGGTTATTGAGGAGAGAACTCACTGTTGTAAGCTGCCTGTATAGGAGGTGGAGTCTCCTTTTGTGGAGTCTCCTCTGGAGACATTCAAAACCCACCTGGACATGTTCCTGTGTGACCTGATCTAGGTGATCCTGCTCTGGCAGGGGGGTTGGACTGGATGATCTTTTGAGGTCCCTTCCAACCCCCACTGTTCTGTGAGGTATCTGCCCCAAGTAAACCCAGTTAGCGCTACTTCATTTCAGGCCCAGGGCTGGAGAGAGCAGGGATTTGTCCCACGTGCAGGCAGCTGTACAGACAGCAATCGGGAAGGAGATGGGAGAGGTGGGCTTGAATGCTTCTCAAAATGCCTGAGGGCCAACCATTTATTTTGTCATATAAAGAAACTGGAGCCTTAAGATTCGGTCATTAATGGAACAAAACGTTGCAGCTGGCTCCCGGGGGTATAAGCGTGTGTCGCTCGGTGTAGCCTGAATTAAAAGGATCAGAAATTAGAAGGATCACTGGAGTCACAGAACGTTTAGGGGTTGGAAGGGACCTTGAAAGATCATCGAGTCCAACCCCCCTGCCAGAGCAAGATCCCCTGGATCAGGTTCCACAGGAACAGATCCAGGTGGGTTTTGAATGTCTCAGAGCAGGAGACTCCACGACCTCCCTGGCCAGCCTGGGCCAGGCTCCCTCACCCTCACCATGAAAAAGTTTTTCCATATGTTTACCCGAAACCTCCTATGGTCCAGCTTGTACCCATTACCCCTTGTCCTATCACTGGATATCACTGAGCAGAGCCTGGCTCCATCCTCCCAACACTTGCCCTTTACATATTTATAGACATTAATGAGGTCACCCCTCGGTCTCCTTTCCTCCAGGCTAAAAAGACCCAACTCCCTCAGCCTCTCCTTGTAAGGGAGATGCTCCACTCCCTTAATCATCTGCGCTGGACTCTCTCCAGTAGCTCCCCGTCTTTCTTGAACTGGGGTTCCCAGAACTGAATACAGACTGGACTGTCACTTGTCTTTTTCCTAACTCTCCCGGCATCCTCCTTCCCCAGCTACGCGGTTATTGCCTACGGCTGCGCCAGCTGCCCCAAGCTGACCTGCGAGAGGGACGGCTGCCAGACGGAGTTCTGCTACCACTGCAAGCAGATATGGCATCCCAACCAAACCTGCGACATGGCCCGACAGCAGCGGGCGCAGACCCTCCGAGTACGGACCAAGCACACGTCGGGCCTCAGCTACGGGCAGGAATCCGGGCCAGGTAGGGATTCGCACCTCGGGGGGGCTTTTGGTTGCTCAGTGCTGTAGTTGTGGCTGTGAAGCTGAGAAAGCCACCTGTGTGCTGACCCCCCTGCCATTGTAGTCTCCCAAAAAAGGGTCCCTTCCCTGCTGTGCAAAAGCCAATTGACACAGAGTCGAGATATTTGCTTTGTTTTGGATCTGCAGAAATGAGTGTTGGGGGAGAAATTGCAAATCCAGCACTTTTAGCTCAAACAGCAACAGTTTATATACAGTACAAATACCAGAGAAACTAAATATGATTGGTTATGTGATTTTTACATCACATAAAACTCTGTACACATGCTCCATCAATTTCTTATTTTTTTTTCTCTTTCTTAATTCATTTTTTTTTTCTTTCTTAATTCATTTTTTTTTCTTTCTTA
>JANHGN010012640.1:0-10762 GCA_024605025.1 Megaceryle maxima
AAAAAAATAAAAATATATATATAAAATTAATTTTGAGTAACCTCTTACATGATCTCTTTGTGGCATGCTTATAGGTGGTTATACATGCAAGACTTGTCAGAAGATCATGAAATAGGCAAGGGTCATGTTCTGGTTCTGTATCCTAACAAATTCTCCTGGAATGATAGTAAAGACAGGCATGCTGCTAAACTTGTTCACCATACTTTACAGCAATTACTTATGTCAAAGAAATTTATGCAGTCATTCCACTAAAGCTTCATTCAAAATTTTAAAAAGTGGAAGTTGATGTTTTCCAGTGTGTAGGGACTATGTGGTTCATACTTCGTGCTGTCAGTAATCTTTTGCATTGCTCTGTATTGACTCCTGTCATTTTTTCTCCATCTGCTTGCTCCTGGTCTTTGTCTTTTGTTCCTGTTCAAATGTGCCTGTCTATTTCCCTCCTCGTGTTTCTTCTGTGTAGTCATCCTCCATCAGTATGTATTTGCTGGGGATCCTGAAATGAGCTTTTTCTCATCCCCTCATTCAACTCCACTTCTTTCTAATATGGGGGTTTTCTTCTACTTTACAGTGGCCAAAGTGAGAAGAGGCTAATAGCAGTCAGGCCTGAAATGGTGTTTCATAGGTGTTCATGCTTCCCAGTACTATTTTATTTTCTTTCTCAACTGATCTTCCTGGATATAAGAGTTGTAGTGAATATAGCATGCAGGCAGTCATTGTAATAGATGCTGCTTCTTTTGCGCTGCTGTCAGTTAATAAACTTACCCGGGTCACTTAAATCGAAAAGTGCCTCTTTTTAGCTCTGTAGGAAAATGAATACTTCTTTGTATTCTTTTGATGTCCCTGCTCTCAGAAGGGGGGTTGGACTAGATGACCTCTAGAGGTCCCTTCCAACCCAGACATTTCTATGATTCTTTACAGGTATAAATACGCTTTGCAATCATTTTCTCATTGATGCAGAAAAATGTGAAAGTTTAAGATGGGGTGTGTTACAGAAATTGTCTAGCTGTATCCTGTGACACTTCATATATGCAGTTACAGACAAACCAGAAATATTTGGTCAATATGTTCAATATATAATATTTTTCTATTTTTGTCATACTAAAACTCATTAGAGACTTAACAGAGAAATCATACTAATCTGGCTATTTTTAACTGTTGTTTACAACATTATTACTGTTAGACATCACAGAAGTCTGTCAGATTTCAGAAACAGGAGACCTGATGTTTAAACAGTTGATTTAGAACTTTTTTCTTCTCTTTCTGCCTTAAGAATGGCTTAATTTAAATAGTGCCATTTTTCTTCGGTAGCATAAATGATAAAATTTTATTTTTTAAACTTTATGCTGTCATAAATCACTCATTCTATTGACTAAATTTACTAAATTGATGATTGACTAAAAGGATCAAATTTAAATTCTGTAGTTCTGAGCAATACTCAGAAACAGTAGTTCTTCAAGAAATGTTAATCTCACACTCCTGAGAAGGAAGCTCACTTTCTGGAACAATTAGTGTATTAATAGTCCAGTACCTCTGCAGTTTTGTTAGCTCAATTTCCCCCTTTTATAAACCTCAGCTTCTAGTAATTGTTAAACCTGGAACTATGAATAGCAGACTGTGCTTTTTATAAATGCTGAAGTTTATGATCCATGGATTTGCAGTGGACCTTTTCCCATGCTTTATAGTGTAAACTCAGTTTTCTTGTGTACTTTCTGGCTAGATTTGATTCTGAAAATAGGATATAATGGCCAAAAAAACAAACAAACAAAAATAAAAACAACAACAACAAAATATTGCAGTATTATAAAACTGCTTTTAGCAGGGCCAACACTTAGAGTTTATGACTTAGGAAATCTGACAGCACTGGCTCACTGAAGGTTTTTTCCAGCCACAGCCTATATTTCACAGTCAGTAATCATAGATCATATCCTGGTAAGAAAGCCAGTTTATCGTGCTCATAGCTTTTGGTGTTAATGTGATACTTGTGATAATCTCAGGATTACCTTTGGGGCATACTAACTCAATTTTGTTTACAACTTTTAGTTGCACCTAGTATTCTGCAGGATTCTTTTGGAAATTACTGCTTGTTGTTTAGTAGCAGCATTCCTGAACTATCTCATTGCCTTGAAAACTTCGCCTGTAACTTTGTTATGTGTCAAGAGCTGCTTTGAGTTGCTCATTGGAGGGAGAGGATCATAAATTCATAATGAACTATTTACTAGTATCTGGTGCAGCCTTTCAACATTTAGATGTTAATAGCTCACAAGGATGACAAACTGTAATGAAAGGGACAAAAGCAAAGCAAATGCCAAAGCACACAAAGCAACAAAAAATACATGCCTAAGAGGAAACAGTGGTTGATATGTCTTTTAAATTTTAGTAACAACCTGTATCATCAACATGCTTGCCCACAGACGAAACCTTACTGTGCTTGAGTCTTGTTCTCAGGCTGTGTCACTGTTGTGCCAAAAATGGATTTCCTCCCTCCAGGTTTCTCTTACCTCAGAATTGCATACTGGTTTCATCTGATGAAGACACACCACATTGTATCACAGTATTCCTCATTTACAGAGTCTGTGGAAATAGTTTCAAACATGGGTAAAATGGATCATTGCCAAAATTTAAGCTAATGGACACCCCACCCCCCAAAAAAACCAACCAAACAAAAAAAACCCCAAAACCAAAAACCAACCGACCAAAAACCATACCACAACAACAACAAAAAAAACCCAAAAACCCAACAAACAAACAACAAAATAAAAATAATGGACCAAAGAAGGAAGGCTTATATTCCCATTTAATCTATGTGAGATAATAGTATTCTCATAATGCTGGCTTAATGAATTAAATTCCATTTCTGAGCTGTTTTAGGCTGTCAAATGACACATCTGTGTAACTTTTGTACTGCTAAATGGACAGGCATACCAAGCCAAGAATTGTATAATTTTGCAATAATATAAGAGACCAACTGGTCAGCAGTGATAGCTTGTCAGCTTTATTTTTAGTTATATTTTGCTGTATACCTATTTATTGTGCTTCACATTGCCTCCCTACCATCCAGGAGCTTTATTAATATGTTGATCTTCTGTACAAGTGAATGAATCCTCATCAGAAGACAGCTTGCCAAACCATGAAGACATGTTTTTAGTGACATAGCCAGTCAGTCAGTGATAGCAGCATGCTGAGCTCAACTTTAAATGTTGACAGCTTTTCTTTTGCTTTGTTAATTTAGTATCTGTGTGAACTGACAATGTCTTTAAATTCTGTTGTATGTATCCTTCCTACTCTGTGAAGCAATACAGTTTTCCAGAGCTGTGGGATGTATCACCTTGTAAGTAAAAAAGCTTCTGTAACAAATGGTCATTGTGATCTGTGTAGTGGGAGAGTTGTCCTTATCTATATGTAATCATAAAAATTATTTTAGCTGGACTGTTGCAGGGAAAAGTAATCCTTGTGTTTTGTCGTACATAATGTTTAAACAGAATGTGTGACTGAAGGTGGTTGTGAGGAAAAATTGCTTTCTTGGCATCACTGTAACAGTTCAGTTTCTTTTATTCCTCAGGTGTTAAGATGTTTCAGCTAGCAAATCTTTATAAAGGTGTCACATTACCAAAAAAGCATTTGCCCTCCTTTGCTGCAAGAGCAATCCAAAGTTTTAGCTGAATTGATGTCAATGTCCTGACATTTGTGAGTTAATTTGTTTTATTTGAATGGTTAAATAAATGGAAACCTAGTGTCCAAAATTATTCGCTTTATTATTCCCAGTATCAGTATATTGTGATGACTTCAAACCAGTTACAGTCTGTTTAATATTCTACTACTGCCACCTGTGAAATTAAGCCAACAGTGGTTGCAGAGGCTGCTCAAGGATTAGAGGTGAGATTACGTGATAGTATCTGTGGCCAGGTCACATGCCAGGCATGTTTACAAGGCTATAATTGGGTGCAGATGCCAATTAAGTAGTAGGTATGTGTGGGACGGGAGGCTGAAAAACATGGGTTTGCTTAGTTAATCCTTTGTGCAAAGCAGCCCCATTTGAATTATCGTCTTCAAATTTCATGGTTTTATACAAGGTTATTTACAATAAATGTTGCTGTTTAACATCTCTTCTGCTGTGTGTCTTGCAGTCATTGCAAGAATCACCACAGTACTTGCACACCTTAACATCTGCTTGAGTATTGAAATACAGAAGCAGAATTGGAATGTGATCATGTACTAACCATGTAGACTTTGGCCACAATCAAATATATTTGCTAAAACCACAGTATTAGGTAAAAACCTAAAGATACCTACCTAGGTTGAGCTAATTCCCTTCTTGTCTGAGTTTATTTTTTATTCCCAAATAATAATAAATGCTTTTAATTAGTTGCTGAATTTTGGGTGCTGAAGCTGGAATAGGTGATATTTTTACCTCTGAGAGAGGTGGAATGTTTTCACCATCTTTCTTGGGCCATAAGGTTTAATAAATATAGTAAGTAGGCTAATCTTTTAAATACAGTTTAAATTTTTATTTGTGTTATAGTAGTACAATTAAAGTTTCAAATTTTGGAAAATAATAAGTTATGGGGAGAATCTGGGGAGAGTCTGTTATGCACTGTGCCTGGCAAAGGAGAACACTGTAGTTCAGTACCTGGATTACTTTTTTGGTAGGATTATTTCCATACTACAAGAGATCTCTAATTCAAGAATCTATAAATAACTAGTCATGAAACATGAACATCTTGATATATGTTATTAATAACTTTTTTCTATTATATACTACAAAAATTATCATTTGTACAAAACTTTTTTTTTACTTGCTAAGTACTGTGTCCTGTTTGCTGTATAATTTAATAGGGTTGGGTGTGTTTGTTTGTTTTTTAGTTTGTTTTTGTGTGTGTGTGTGTTTTTTTTGGTTTTTTTTTTTTTTAGTGCTTCAAGCATGAGTGGTCTGTGTTCTTCTAAAAGGCTTCTCCAGAGTAGAACAGACTTTTTTTTTTTTTTCAGAAATATTGAATAGCTTATTCTTCAGACCAATTTAAGCAAAATAAATAGTAGGAAAATATGTAGGAAAAAAATGCAATGACAAAACTGAAAAAGTAATTTCAAGAACTGTAGCTAACATGACCACACTCTGAGAAACAACTTATGGATTGAAATTACCTCAAGAAGGAGTATGATTCATAAGATAGACTAAAAACTTCTTTCCATTTTTAATAAATTTAAATACATTTAGAACAAAAGATTTAAAATATCACTCAGATTCAGAACTCTGCAGCCAGTTAGTCTAGCATGGCTTTGAAAAACAAATTGCATGTTTTAGAAATGTCATTACAAATGAGTGTTAAGATTTTATTACTGTTCTTCCATTTAAAAATCAACATATTTTTCTTTTGGACATGATCCCATTTTTATTTACCTTGCCATTTTTTCTGAAAGTAAAATTCTGTACTGATATGGATTAATGAAACTGAATTTTAGAATTTCTTATCTTTTTCTGCTTCCACAGTTCCTATCTTCACTCTTCACACTTCTCCCTCTATTCACTACCAGAGAAATAAGGAAAGTTCCTGTTCAGGGAGGTTATTTAGACTGTTATTGCTCTTCTCTTTGGCTCAGAGCTGGAATAAAGTTCTGAGTAGCACCAACATCAGTGTTACTCAGAAGTGTGTTGTTGGTATTGGCAAATGATATTTAAGAAGATAACAGTTGTCGTGAGTTTGGACTGTGTTAACTGTTTATTGGATTTGCTACTTCATATTTACTGCAGATGAGTTTAGATGTCTCTAAAGTCAAAGTCCCTTCACCTTGGTGGAGATGTTACACATACGTGTTTTTCTTTCAGCTTACTGATTTCTGTTATTTTTATTTTTGTTAGGAAGATTCCATGATTAGAAAGTTGATACTGCTTTACTGTTTTGTCCACCTAAATGTCATGGTATCTTCATACCCCAGTTCCTGCAATGTTTAGACAGAATAGAACAACTGGCTTTGCCAGCTTTCTCTGAATCCTCTTCTACCTTTTGGGTTAAAGCCTGTCATTTTAGAGTAAGTGTTTGAAGGATTTGACCTTTGAGTGCTGAAGTAAAAAAGTCTCTTCTGCATTTATGAATCTAAAGGCCAAAATTTATCTTCAACACTTTGATCAGATAAGGATGAAGGAGGAAAAAAGAATAGATTAATTTACAAATATTGTGTTGAATTAATGTGAACGCCATTCAATAGATCCACTTTTTATCTGTAGCCGTCATCATGCATTTGATTGGAAGTCAGGATAATAAAATCTAAGAATTACGTTTGTGTAGTATTCAGAGGTTCTTCACCTGACTGCACTGAAATCCTTCTGTTTTGTTGTGTTTTCTCATACTCAAACTAAACATTTAAATAATCTTGTAAGATTAAAAGAATTTATGTAAAACTTACAGAAGCAGGATGCATGAGGTGTTGCTTTCATAAATTGATTTGTGGTTTTTTTTTTTATCTTCTATTGTTCCTCTTAGCCTTTAAGGCCAAACTGTTGTCGGAAAACTCTTAACAATGACCTTTAAATATGATGAGGCATGAAAAACTTTTCACTCAGAAATTATTTTAGTTTCTGCATACATTGTAATTGTTTAAGTGCACACCAATACATAATTTATAACCTTCCAGATAGTGTGTATTGACCTAATATATTTTAGAGTTGGATCTCATTACTGATGATTCACGTGTCTTCATTTTAGGTGATTTAATTCCACAAAAATAACAGTAGTGAAATGGATTTCCTTCTCTATATATTTGAACAAATCTGTGGGGAGTATCGAGACTGTAGTAATTCTACTTTTTTATTCATTCTTTTAGAAGAGAGGCAACACTTGATTGATGGAACTGTTGACTTATTTTCTTAACCTGCAAGGTACGCGAGTGGCTTAAGGAGAGATTATGTTTAAGATACTGTTTTCCTATATATATAATTTGGCCATGTAAAAGGTGTGAAAAACGGATTAGTGTACTTGTTTAGGACTTGAGTCATGCTTAGCATAATCCCCAAGATTCACTAGTGGCTCCCAAGGTCATCTCTGTGTGTTAACACAGCAGGACCAATTTTGCAACAACATCCTTTGGTTTTGCTATTAGAATGCCATGTATATAGCAAAGTTAATTTATTCAGTCCTTGTGAAATACTTTTCAACTAGAGTTTGCTTATCCTCAACTCCTCTTTGAAAGTTACAGGTGAAGCGTCCTGCTTTCACTGTGATTTTGGGTTGGTTTTGTTGTGTTCTGCTCTGTGAACTATCAGTAATTTTGAGTCTGGTAGTGTAGTGCACTTCGGCATGTCCCTTAGCCTCTGCATGCTGTGAAAGAAAGAAGCTTTGAAGGATTGCTTTCCTAGTCTATTGTGGCTCAGCAGCAATTGTTGTCTAAGCATCTTAGCTGTGTGGTCTGTGCTGTAAGCTCTTGGCTTTCCAAACAACTTGCTTCTCCACCTGCCTGGTGCTGTGGAGCAACATGGGAAGCAAGTATTGTATTCCAGCCAGTTTGTGCCTGCTTAGAGCAGAAAACGTATGGTCATTTGTTGGCAGTTCAAGAATAGGCAGGACAAAATGTTGGGCTTCTAGATATGGCACTAGTGAATTTTGTGGTATTGGATGAAAAATAATGAATTTCCCCAGTACTGTAGCCAGGTAGTGTAGCAATAGAAGCCAAGGAATTCTGAATCGTTCATTGTGTGTTCGTGCTTCTCAAGGTACTTTTTTCTGGCTTATAGACTTCAAGACTGTGTAACTCTAAAGGCTAGAAGCTTTGACTCTTCAAAATGAGAATGGAAGTTTCTGTTATCCATTATTTGTGTTTAGAAGAGAACTCTGTTAAAATTCATAGTTGGCTGATAACTGCCAATTACTTGGAGTGTTACACCTCTACTCACAGCACATATTCAGAAAGTGTTATAAAAACCAAACAAGTTATTAATTTAGATAATTATAAAGTGTTGTTCATGGCTCTCCAGTCTGCTTAACCTTGTTACATTTGAGTTTGCACTAGAAGAGAGAAATGATGCAAAGGCTTTTACTTATGCAAATGAAATTCTTAAAATTTTTCTATTTCAGATTTTCAGATACTATTATTGATATTCCACCAGGTTTTTAACTGCAAATTTATTCTGGTAGGGTACTCCCTTTATTACTGCATTTCATCCCGTGTCCTGGGAAAATGAGAGTTGTCTGGAAACACAAAACATGATTGCTGTCAGGTTTTCTTTGAGAATTCTTGTGGTGATCTGCCTTTCAGAGTATATCTGTTTGTCATTTCTGAAAAATGAGTTTTATAAAATATTCCCTACTGTGAGTGTATATATGAAGTTTCAGCTGGCTCTTGTAGTCAGAGAAACTAATTTCCTTTTAAAATAAAAGGAGTCTTGAGCATTACTGTAGTGGACAGAACTGCTTTGTGATTATACAATGCAAGTTTATTGTCTTTCTCAAATCACAGCAAGATAATTCACATGTCCAACTGTTCTTTCAACTAGTTTTATCTTGAGAAATAGTGTGATGTGACAGATGTAATGCTGGATAATAGACTGTATGAGATACGACATAGAGCAACTCTTCCTGTAAGTGCATGTGTTATTTAATGAGTGCTAATGTCAGTTAAGAGTTGTCCACAAACAAAGTACCCAGAGAGTGGAGTGGACTTGACTTCTCTTTTTCTTGTCATGGTGATTGTTGCTTGTTTGACTCTTTTCAGAGAAAGGAAGTACTAAGTAGAAAGAGGTGGAAAAAAAAGAAAGGTGTCATTATTGAATGTTCAAAATAATTTTTAAAAGTGACAAAATCACCAAAGCTTTTTTTAGCCTAAACTGGCCATTTTGTATTTATTTGAGGATATATGTTCTATTTTCTTGCCTGTGAAAACTAGGAGACTTTTTTTAGGAGAGATACAGGAAGCTATTGGAGTTAATTAGTGCCTAAAGGTGTGTGAATCTGTTGTGCTGTTCTGGAAGGCTATTAGAAGTTGAGCTAACAAGTGACGAGCTGACTGGAATACATGTGCTATGTGCCACCCACAATTACACTGAGGTAGAGATAATCATGATTTAAACTTGGGACTTTGAGCAGTTAATATATTACTTGGACATCTCTGCTGGTATCTGACTTTCATTTTTGTTTTTGAAAACATTCTCTGCGGTTAAGAATTCAACTGAGTAGTAATGTTGGAAAAGGTGTTTGAAGCTTAGCAATAATAGATGCATCACAGGGGCTGTGTCATGCATCACATTCATGCAAAGTCTTTTTGAATCTTACTTAGACTTCAGCTACCTTTTGATTACTGCTGTGATGGTGAGCCACAAGCAAGAAAAGCATTTGTTGACTTAGACTGTATTTGCCTTCTAGTAGTTCTTGGGTATTGAAGTTCAGATAGAATTTTTTCACTGTGGAATACAAGAATCCTGAAATGGAAGGAGGGCTTTTTGTCACTAATCGTGTTAGTATGAATGTAATAGGTGCTTTACAAAAAAAAAAATCTTAAATAGATGTGTATCATAATCCTAAAAAGGACTCTTTAAATTCCATTTAACTCTAGTGTTTCACAAAAATTGCTTCCAGCTCCTTGGATTTGTAGTGATGTGAAGAGGAAAGTGTGTAAACCCTATTACTAGAATAGTATTTTCGGATAATTGTGCTACTGTTCCAGTCTTTAATTTCTAGCATGTTGTAAGTAACACAAAGTATGCATGTCTGTATTCACTTCAGACTGTTCTACAAATTGTTCAGAATTTCACTGGGAGTAAATATGTAACAGTTCTATTTTTTGCAGGTCTGATTAATTTTGTTATGCCTATAGGGTAGAACAATAGGACTGTGTAAACACCTGAACTATCACATTCCAATGAAATGTCATTTAGATATACCTGTGATATAGTAAGTGTTTTAATATTGGAAGTTGAGGTATGGTGATTCCCACTCCTGAGTCTAAGCCATTATCTCTCTTGGTATCTAGATCTAAAATGTAATACAGTAACTATTTTAAATATGCAGCTGGGAAAGGAGGAAAAGTTGTGACGGCTTAAAGGTAATTGGTTGTGTTTTCTTTCTTGCAGAAAATGCCAGAAGCCTCAGAAGACCATAATCATTGGAAGGCCTGTTGACTTCCATTTTTTGGTAATCTGGAACATCATCAATCTGGCATGGCGCAGGGCAGTCAACAACTCGACGTGCAGGTACTCCATGATCTCCGACAACGTTTCCCTGAGATACCTGAAGGGGTGGTATCTCAGTGCATGCTTCAGGTATGGTAAAGATTTTTTTTTTTTAAGAGTCGGTGTATTTTATTTTTGTAATATGAAAATTCTTTTTAGTAGTATATATAAAGTATAGATTTTTGTTCTTAAGGTTTTATTTTGAAAGGTTGGAAGACTCCACTACTTGCATTTTTGTCCTGTATTTTATGTACAAAGATTTTATCATTCTTCACTTCTGTGTGTTGAGGGTTTTCATCTGACTGTTCTTCCTTGTCTGTGTGACCTGTGACTGGCTAATGGGATGATTATTGATGATGGTTACATAAACATACATATACTGGAGAAGCTTTTATCAAACAATGACTCATTCTTCCAAGATAAGGAACTGGCCTTATCTAGGAATCCAGGTTTTCTGTCTTCATGGCATCTTTTGGCCTCACCTATCCAAAGGTTTATTTCTACCTCTCTGGTTTCATCAGGTGGCAGTTCTTCCGGTTGGTTTTCATTTTGTTGTGGGGTTTTTTTTGTTTGTTTGGGGGGTTTTGTTTGTTTGGTTTGATTTGGGGG